>BMAW01121558.1:88038-103609 GCA_019974015.1 Nephila pilipes
TTCAGAATTGTATTCCAATGTCTCTTCATTCAGAATTGTATTCCAATATCTCTTCATTCAGAATTGTATTCCAATGTTTCTTCATTCAGAATTGTATTCCAATATATCTTCATTCAGAATTGTATTCCAATGTTTTTTCAATCAGAATTGTATTCCAACGTTTCTTCATTCAATGGTCATGGTCCTGGACTAGCAACCAGCTATTTTAATCAAATTGTAAGTTAGAGCATTGATGAAACCAAAGACCCGCCGTTTAGCCGGGTTGATGCACGTTTAATTTGTTGTGGTCTAAAATCCTCTTGTTGGTGTATGTGGTAGAAGAGAGAAGTACCAACTTTGGTATCGTCCTCGTCACTTGGACCGAGTGTGAAAATTACGAGGTCCGTCACCAATAACCCTCGTGTTGCTTCTAGTGCGACGTTAATACGACCTAACCACACTAAATCATTCGGAATAGTAATCTTATTTACCATTTCATTAAGCTTTACGAAGTCTACAGATCTAAACAATGATTGATAGGCGAAACACACTATTCAAGACATGCGATGTTAATAAAATCATTACTATGAGATACTCGTGATCTCATTCTTAGTTTGTAAAATTCGTGATAAATGGGATGCTATTTTTAAATTCAAGCACAGTTAAATAACCTTCATGTGTTTAATTCTTGCAATCACTCACGAAATGTTTAACATCACTGAAAGTGCTATGAATTAGGATAGCATTATTTGTGAATATATGTAATAATTTCAGATTACGATTGTAACACATGAATTAGATCAATTATTTAATAAAAATAATCCATTTATAATTTTAATTATTTAATTAAAATAATTTATTATTCAGCTTATTTATTTATTTTAAACTTTATTTTATTAAAATTAAATAATTATTTGGTATTAAGCTATTCTGAATGTTGCACTCACAATCTTTAATTTTTAAATATTCCCCGATGGAAACCAAATTAAAATAATGACAACAGCACGCGATATTACTGGGTAACAATTAACCAATAATGATACAGCTTTTAATTGCATGACTTTTGAATGCTTCTCGAACAATCAAATTTTATAAAGAAGGCAGTATTTCCGGGGATAGAGAGTTTCTTTTCAGCCACTTTCACACGCGCTGCGTGTAAAAGTGGCTAAAAAAGTTACTACTGCGTTGCCCTTTTCTTTGTGAAGTTTTCTTCCGTAATATGTGTAGTAATCATCAAAATGAGTAAATATGCTAAGCTTTCCAAATGCCGAACTCTAGATTTCGTTTTATTTTATTTTTTTCCTAATACAAATATATTAAATGTCTAAATATAATACATTTATCCTAAATGTCTAGAATTTTATCATAAGTGTCTAAATATAATGCATTTATCCTAACTGTCCAAATCTATTACATTTATCGTAAATATCTAAATATAATGCATTTTCCAAAATGTCCAAATATATTACATTTATCGTTAATGTCTAAATATTATCCTAAATGTCCAAATCTATTACATTTATCGTAAATGTCTAAATATAATGCATTTATCCTAAATGTCCAAATATATTACATTTATCGTAAATGTCTAAATATAATGCATTTATCCTAAATGTCCAAATCTATTACATTTATCGTAACTGTCTAAATATAATGCATTTATCCTAACTGTCCAAATCTATTATATTTATCGTAAATGTCTAAATATAATGCATTTATCCTGAATGACCAAATCTATTACATTTATCGTAAATGTCTATGCCATAATATTCTGTATATGTATTTATTTCTATTGGTTACATGCGATGTAAATGAACATGTACCGTTTTAACTGGCCTTATACAGAAGCAACCCCTTCAACTCCAAGCACTTATTTGCGTAAAAAATATTTTGTATTCTATATTTTAGAACTTTATAATTCATAAAGTTTAAAAGTATAATCATTGCACAACTCATGAGATTAAAATAAAAGATTGTTTATAAATTGTAAGTAGTAATTTTCAAAATGGATATTATTTAAAGTCGGCATGATGTTTACAAAAGCCCTCGTATTGCTAAAAAGGACAGCGTTAATAAACGATGAATGAAACATAATGTTTACTACTCACATTAAGAAATATATTTCTCTCTATAAAGTCTCTTACCATAGTATATGTTTAGTTGATATTTGTATAAACGCAATAAAAAACCTATCTACATAAGGAAACTATCAAGATTGAAAAAATTTACATATATAGTAAATATATGTAATATAGAGTTAAAACAAAGAAAACACTCAATCAAAAAATACATTACATAAAATGGGGACATAAAGTTAAAATAAAGGAATAGTAGCAATATCTATGAGTCAATGAAAATATATTATTTGAGTAAAAAATAGTTTACTCATCATCGATAATAAATTACTTAAAAATTAAGTTATACTAAAAACACTGTTTAGAGTTCACAGATATACTGTTTAATAACAAACAATTTTTAATGTATAATAATTATTTCGTGAGTGCACCCACGATTACATTATCTAAATAAAGCGAATTCAAAGTAATCACTACTTTAATACGGAATTAAAAACTCTATTTCTAAATTAAATAAACTTTAGTTTGCGATTAATTTATTTTAACATAAATTTGCAAACACAGCGATGATCAATTATTAATTTGTTGCATCTCTAACTTTTAACGAATCTTTAATGGCTTGGAGAAATTAGTTAACGGTTTGTCTAGACTGAATTTGTAAATAATGAAATAGTAATCAACCTGTTTAGAATTGAATCAAGCACAAACCAGAAAGAGGATTATTGTATTGTTTCAATATCTATTTCTGTCGCAGTGAATGCTTTTACTGTTCATTACTTTTTATAAGATAAGATTTAAATTTCTAAGGTGAACGAATGAATACCTCGCTATATTTGTCAAATGCTAATTATAAGAAGAAAGAAAACATACTTTGCATATTTTCAAGTGATATATTATGTCTAAGCTATAACCAAAAACAAAGATATTTACTAGATTGAAGATGTTGTTATTGTCTTGTTCATAGATAATGCAGATTGTGCATTATGTAGTCTCAACGCATCAATAACAGCTGCTGTCAGACCGGGTGCCTTAGGGTTGTAGAAAATTTCTGTGGAAATAAACAAATGTGTGAGATAATGTCAAGAATAAAAAGGATTGGTAAATTTATTGGATAATTATACATAAACTATGGTGCCAATGGTGGGATACGCGGACAATTTCCGCAATTTATATAAGCTCTTATATTGCTTAGTGTAATTTTCATGCTTTTTTGCTTAATGGTTCCTAGTCTTGCTATTATGAATATCGTTATTTAGAGAATTTATTGTCTGTTATAAGGAGTCTCTTCATTTCTTAAGAAATTGGTTGAAAAGTCTGTAACTAACCATAGTTTATATCAGCCATTGTGATGGCAGGACAAGTATGGTTCCTGTTTTGAACTTCCTTGCATAAGAAATTTACACCTTAATTGTCATCTACGCTGACACGTGCAGAAGTCCACTGAGAATTATAGGAATTTTCTTTGCTGTGGAGTTATTGAAATAGATAACAGATGGCGTAAGTGATGTTCCTTCAAAACTTTTAACAGTTTCTAGAGAAGGTTTAGAGTCTCAGAAGTACTGATATCAATAAAACGTTGTATTACATTCAAACAAATCATTCAATCAATCATGTATATATTTATTATGATATCCGGTTGCAGTAAATACAATTACTACCGAATCTCTTCTGAAAAATATCGTATTATCATTTTAGTACATATATCTTTTTCTATTTATATAAAATGAATTTACTTGAGGACATTAAATCATACTGTAGATGAAAACAAAATTTAATCGATGTAGAATGCGAGTCTCATTCTAGTTCTTTCTTTATTAACTGTTCATTTTAGGTATGCTGCGCAAGGTCGGCCGGTCGGGCCGAAGAAAAAAAAAAGGTTTTTTTGAGCAGTTTAACTGCTGTATCTCTTACAATGGCGAGACGATAAAAAAAAGTTCTCTATTTTTCAGAGTATCCCATTATATAATAGAGAAAATCATAAAAAACATTAAGAAACACATGGTACAGGAATAGGGATTCTGGGGAAATATCAAAATAGGAAAAGAGTTTGAAGGGATTATTTTGTCAAATTTACTGTCGTGGGGGAAAGGGGTTAGTCTAATTTTATGACCACGTGATCTAATAAATAAAAGGATAATTTGAAACGGGATCAGGAAATAAGAACGAACTCTACTTTTGAATTGGGGGGGAGGGGAATGGGATAGAATAGAAATTAAATTATTATTGATGGAAGTTGTTAAATTATAGTTACTGAGTAAACTTGATAAAAAGTTTACTCAGTAGTAACTTGATAAAAGTTTACTCAGTAGAACTATTTATTTGGAACAGAACATTAAGTTCGAATCGTATTAAATTTCTCGAAAATCAAATAACATACGAATTCCTTATCACAAAGGAAAATACAACATCTTCAGGTATAGTAAAATTTACTTGGAAATAGAGCATCACACTAGTTAACAAATCTTTCCAGAGTATTAATTTAAATTTATATTGAAAATTAAAGATAACGATTACCGAGTTTACAAGTTTTATTCTAATTACTTGTGTTCTTTTATAATGACTCAATACATTTGTTTGCATTTTACAAATCAAAACTTTTCTATGAAATGTTACACAACAATTACATAATTTATATAATTGTCTCCTTTATTATACAAGATAATTTGAAGTTGGAGCTAAATAGATGAATAAAAAAAGCTTGTATTATTTGCTTAAATTATACATACTTATGTATTATGTTGATGAGTTTAAAATAATTACATGTAAATTAATGTTGTTATATAAGTTGAATTGAAATTACATATATATATATATATATATATATATATATATTTCAATACCTTTAAAATAAAGTTGATATCTCCCTACGAGTATAATTTGAATGACATATTTATTTTCAATTATATTACTTGAAATGAATACAAATCAAATAAAATGATCCTTACATTTTTATTATAATTATATTTAATGTTCTTAATAATTAACTATTTTTGATTCTTTTTAAAACGTGTTTATGTATTTCACTTGGTGTGTGTCATCGAATTTTCGATCGATAATTTAACCAACTTCCCATCAAGTTAGAGCTCTGAAACTTTGGGAATCGTTCTTACTCGCCTGACAATGCAATCTTTAGACATTTACATCAAGTTTAAGTAATATTTTCTTTAATAGTGCAGTTTAGCCTAACCACTTGGCGCGATTTCAAAAATTGACACCAAGCTTGGCGACTTTTTTTGGCTCAACGTTAAGTCCGTAAAACGGACCAGGGTAGCCCCATTTGACTAAATACTGCCAAATAATTCTTGTCGTCAAGAGTGGTTGGGTTAAACTGCATTCCAATCATTTAATGTACTGGATGAATTAATTAATTTTAGTTAGTTTAAACGTTTTTATGCATTTAACTTGGTGTGTGTCTGTCTATGTGTGTATCAGTGTGTCATCAAATTTTCTACCGTTAATTTAACCAACTTCCCATTAAGCTAGAATTGAGAATTAGAGCTCTGAAAATTGGGGAACCGTTTTTATTTGCCTAACAATGCAAAATTTAGATATTTGTGACCAGTTTTAACTAATATTTCAATAATTTTTTGTAATAAACTTTGCCACCATATAAAAACGTTGTTTTTAAAAACGTTGGTTTTTAACTCGAATTATATATTATTTGTTTAATATTTATGTTTGTTACTATACATTTTCTTATTTTTTCGAATTGTTATATAATCTTTCTCTCACGTCTAGTTTTATTTTTATTCTGTATAACATAATTTAATATAATATAATTTACAAAAAAAAAATGATCCTTACATTTTTATTATAATTATATTTACCGTAAACTGTTTTCACAATGAACTATGTTTGACTATTATTTATTATTTGTTTGATATTTATGTTTGTTACTATACATTTTTCTAATTTTTCTGAATCGTTACAACTTTTCTCTCATGTCTAGTTTTATTTTTATTTTATATAACATAATATTAATATCTTTCACCCTTACTTATATGCATAATTAATTTCGAATTGAAATCATCAGAATATTGGGAAAAAATTACCACATGAAGTTTAAAATTAAAATATGTGTGATTCGTTACTTAATTTTAGTGACAAACTTCAGAAAATGAAAAAAAAAATCATTAATTTTTCGCCAATCTACAAATTTATTTCAAATGTAGAAAATATCTCAAAGAATAATCTTAAGTATTCTATTGATGGTGATAAAATTATATTATCTCAAGGAAATTGTTTAAGTGTCATGCATTAATATTTCTGAAATAACGTGTAGCAAAAATATGAATTGTTCTCGCTAAACAATTCATTTCCCACTATAATACCTCCATTACAGCTTTGCCATTAATTATTTGAGAGCTGAGCAAGATAAATTCTTCAGAATAAAATCGGACAACAGAAAAAATAAGATTTCTGTCTGATGATGTGCATTCTTTGACATCCATCTTTCGAACACAATTAATAGCGAACTTCAGTATTGAAAGCTTTGCTAGAAATTGAGCCTCAGATTTCTAGGTGGTTACCAATATTTTTTTCGAGAAGACTACTGAATTCATTTGACGTTTTTTTTTTTTTTTTTTTTGTTACAATTGTTATTATAATTTGCAAAGATATTCTTATTCTTATAAATGATAAATAAGAAATCCAGAATTTCAGTAATTATCTATTCTATAAGATTACGTTAAAAAATCATTTATTTTTTTAAAAAAAATCAAATTCACTAATAAACGATGTTTAAATTTAAAGTTAAAATTTTAAAAATGTTATATTATGAACATTAAACAAAAAGACCTGGACGAATCAAATAATTGAAATATAAATATTACAATCTAAAAAGTGAATGATAACACAATTAAGGATTTTCATTGCAATATATATATATATATATATAAGTTCACAAAGAAGTTAAAATAATAAACAAAAGTCAGAAATATCAAAAAAGATGCATAAATAGAAAATTTATAAAACCACGCAAATCCTTCAGGCGTAAAAAAAAGAAATTATGATATATTATTGTAGTGATAGGCTTGAAATTGCTAAGTTAGGTTTTCCTAGAATTACTGACCAAGTTATCCCCATCAACAAAAAATCATTATTAAAATAGATATCAGGATTAATTATTAAATAATAAATGATTAAATATCAGGCTAATATGGTAAAAATTCTCCCAATAGGAAATCATTCTGAATATTAAGAGAATTTATTAAATTTTCGAAGGAAGCTGATTTGGTTTGGTTCGTTTTATTAACGTCGCACTTGAAGCAACCCGAGGGTTATTGTCGATGGACCTCGTAATTCTGAGCCACCATCAATAACGAGATCGACACCTGAGCAGCACCCATCTCTCCTAAATTCCTCACCACGTCAACGGGAGGACTTGGGCGTGGTAAAAAGAAGGGAAATTTTTTTGACTAAAACCAATTTCAATTGCTTCCAAATAGTATCGAGAATTAAATCTTTACATACACGACAACGTTAGTGACTTTAACTGGAAGTCATAGTAACTATTTTACATTGTGATTAAAAATGAAAATTACAGAGATCGAAACTTTAAAATATTTATGTAGAATTAAAGTAAAATTGCTTTTAATTTGTTATTCTATTTTAATGAATTCCGTTTTATCTGTTTCATGTCAGTATTATAGGTTATGTTTAAACCAAAAACAACAGATTATATAACAAATTTTCTTTAAAAAAATTTACTTTGTTGCCTATATTACTACTACAAAAAGACTGTTTTGGAAATTGTTGTATATTAGTTTATAAAAATAATTATGGTAGTAACTTTAAAAAATAATCAAGCGGTGGATTTACAATTTAACGAAACAAAAGCCTCTTTGGTGGCTAATAAACAAAGTAGATGTTCGCACAAAATTATGTAATTTTAAAATCAATTGGAATATTATTTTAGAATTAAGAAACTTAACCTTGTTTAAAATCTACATTCTGGCTAAAATTATGAAGGGCGAAATGCACAATTGAGTTCGGGATTTGGAAATTAAACGAATGATCTTTCGTATGGGATAATGATACTGTCGCACCTTAAAATATGCTAGCTTCACCTGTCAAACATCACAACCACAGAATAGAAAGATATCTCAGGATCCAACTTCCTCAATACCATCGTTTCAGATTATGGGGGCTAACGCATCGCAAAATGGGCTTGGTCTTGCTGGTCAAACTTCACGGCCGGAGAATAGGAAGCTAACTCACTGTCTGCCTTCCCCTATACCATCGTTTCAGATCATGGGGGCTGACGCATCGCAAAATGGGCTTGGTCTTGCTGGTCAAATTTCACGACCTGAGAATAGGAAGCTAACTCACGCTCCAACTTTCCCAGTAACATCGGTTGCGATGATGGGGGCTGACGCATATCAAAATGAGATAGGCAACACCGGTCAAACTTCATAGCTAGAGAAAAGGAAAGTAATTCTCTGTTTTACTTCATCAACGCTGCCGTTTTAGTTAGGGAAGTGATGCATTTTGATTTTTTTCCATCCACTTCATGGAAACTAGAAAACGAGTTGGCTATTTTAGCCACGTTTTAGATTGAGCTATATCAGCTAATATGTACTGACGCCAACGTTTTAATATTATAAAATTCTCATAAAATAGCTTTTTCCAAGCAATACCACTAAATTAAACTAAGTATATATTTTAACTTTTCAGATAGTAAAAACTTAACTTTAATGTATTTTTATAAAAATAGTTTACTATTGCTCGATTAATTTCACTAATTTTTTCATGTATTAAATTTTAATTCCTGGGCAAGTGAGAAACCAAAGTTCAGCTATTTCTTACATCAATAGTAAATTCCGGGGATTAAAGCCCGTGAGGGTTATGTATCCCAAATATAATTACTCCTCTAATATCAGCTGAACGAAAAAGTGGACCTTTCTGTCACATACGAATTACTTTTTTATAAAAAAAATTAATACTTGAAAAAATTATTCGATTATCGCTATAAAAGAAATAGTCATTACAACTCTGTCATATTTACGAAAGGAATAAAAATATAAAAAAAATTTAGGACATAATAGCATTATTTATTCTTTGTCTCATAATGCAAATAATCAATATGGGAAATATGCTAGTTTCTAGAAATTAATTTGCATTAAATATTTCTTGTTGAAATGAATTATTTCTTGTTTTTATCATCGTGTGAAATCTTTATTTTCCTTTCATTTTAATACCAATTAATTTAATTGCGATTTATATTAAATTAGATTTCAAATATATTGCCCCGTATGGAAGACTTTTAAATGGTAGTTTCCGAAATTCTATACGATATGAAGTATTTTTTGTGAAGAAAAGTATTTATTAGTCAGCATATACGCAGTATACAAGAGGGACGTTTAACTTAACTAGGATTTTACATTTACTCTTATGTAACTTGTCAAAATGTAAACAATTTAATTTTGGCACATATTTCAAAATATACACTGGTAAATTATTATTGATTCCTTTTGACTAATTGAAAATGTAATTTTAATTGGTTTAAATTAATTTCTTTTTACACAAAAATTAACACGATATTAATTCATTAACTAAAAATATCGTAACAGCTACGAAACAGTTAGAAAGGTTTCCCACATATGCTTAGGCAAAAAAAAGATATATTAAATCCTGTTACGAATTAAAACTAGTTAATACTGAACTAGTTGAAACACGGGAACTATATCTCAAGCGGAATGTTTTAAATGGATAACCAAAGAGGTTAAAAGACAACATTTTTTTAATTTTTAATCTAATTTGGTCGTATGTGCGTAATATTTTGAAACGTATTAGTGATTCGTAACATATTTACAATTCAATAGGTTTAAAAATATTTTTGAAATGTTATAGCTTTTAATGATAAAAGTAAATGTGAAAGGAAAAGTTTCATCTATATTTTAATTGTATTATAGCAATAATACGAACAAACGAATGTTATTGTCAGTTTGTGTTGTTTGATGTACAATACCACTTGCCTATTTTTGTCCAGATCTTTAAGTCCGCTGAATGAAAATTATTAATTAATTAATGATTACTTCAGAAATAAAAATGCTTCCTTCATATTCTGATTAATTAAGCGTATCAGAATCATTTCTTGCGATGGTGTTTAGCGAGATATATAATTCTTATAAAGCTTCTTTCACGTGTTTAAAATATGAATGCCTATGTCAGTCACGGTCGTTCAATAAGTCCTTAGAAAGGGAAAGGAAAACTAATTTCCCAACTTTTTTAAGCCGTCTGTAAAGTAAGATTTCCAAAAATCGAAAATAAATAGGTATCTGTTTGGGCAATGGACCTTTCGTTCGACGTGAACCGTTGTCAGCTGAAAGATATTTTTTTAACTTTTAAAAACGAACAAATATTCACTGGTGACAGGTTCTGGAAAAATACGGAGGGTGTTGTATTATTTTGAACTTAATTCCGTCACCAAAACTGCACAGGTATGTACTCATGCATTGTCTTGTTTCAAGAGTGTCTTTTTTTTTTTTTTTTCAAAGGAGGACATCTTTTCTTGATATTTTCTCTCAAGCGGTATCATAACGACCTTAGCACTCTCCACTTATGGTTTTTTTTCGTTTTTTCTAAATATTTCGTATAGATGATTCCGAGTGCATCCACAAAAACGTGGCCATCACCTTCAGAGCTGACTTCACCGTCTTTACTTCTTCCGCAGCCCGTTCGGCTTAAAAGCCCTACTGTTTTGATTGTTCTTTTGTATCTGGATATTGGTTTTGTTTCATCCACAGTTATCGATCGAAGCATGAACTCATAAGGACTGCAATGAAAAATTGCCAAAATAGTCTAAGAGTCGACGATTGTATTTATTTTCATCTGAGAACAATCATAGCACCCAACGTGCCTAGACTTTTATCACACCCAAATTTTCGTGCAAAACTCTTAACATTGTACCTTGCGATATCTGAGTGACCTCATCTAATTCGTGTACATTGATTCGTCGATTTCTTTACACCATATCATGCATTCCGTCCATTATACCAGCTGTAGTCAATTCTACCGGACATCCGGTAAGATGTTTCATTTTTTGTAGATGTATTGGCACGTTTGAATGCATTTACCCAATTACAAAGAGCTGCAAGTACAAGAGTAAATGTACCATGAACTTCACCCATCTCACCTTTGATCTCTTTCGCTGTAAAAGTAAAGTTTTATAAATGTTTGATCACGCTCAAAACTCTCATTTTCCCTTTTTTCTAAATAAACACAAATTTCTTGCTTTAATTGACAGTAAAAATAGTACCATGAGATAGAAATAATTGAAACTTAGACAGCTGTATAGTGAATCATGAATCTTACTATAAACAATCTATTTTCGGTGCTACGAGCGCCATCTCTTGGAATTTTCTAAGGAGTTGTGGAACGACCCTTGTTTCTTAAATATTTCGATAGTGGAAAGCGATATTTATAAGTAAAACCAATAATCATATTGTTGATTAATAATATTAGAATGCTTAATTTATGGGAATATAAAATTACATTCCGATAAATTTCTAAAATTTTAATATATAAAACATTAAATTCCCAATAATTTCTAAAATTTTAATATATAAAATATGCATTAATTATCAAATCATGTAAGTTCAGGTTTCCACTGAAGATCTTGTAGACTTGCAATTGAAGACATAAATCAAACAAAATTTTATTAGAAAACTAGTTTCAATTTAAGCTGTTAAGTATTGATTTTTCTTTATGCTAAATTAAATTTCCGTCTTTAAAGTAGAATAACATGTCTTTCGTTTTGAAATTAAATGCTGGAATCTTTAAAGGAGTCGCATTTTACATATTTGCCTTGCGTTAATATTTGTTTGTAGATATAATTTTTCTACTAAAACTTTTCTAGGCTTCACAGAAAATGAATGGATTTCAGCAGGAAAGAGCAGAGAAAAAAGTTATAAATGAAATTCAAGGAGAGAATTTTACGAGAATGCCTAAAGGGTTATTGAATTTGTCAATCAAAAAGGGAGAAACGGAAATTAAACTTTCGGAACTGAGTCTTCCTGTACAAAAATCAATCTAACATTCTTTACCGCGCTAAACCTTTTCGAATATTTTTCTGGATTCCCACAGAATTTACCGTTTTTTTACTCGTGTATTAAATAAGTGTTTAAATGCGAAAGACAAAATACTATGCAGCATTATTAAATAATCAGATTATGATTTCTAAAGCGAGATAACATTTGACGATCAATATTATTATATTTGTGGTTTAAATTTCAATAATAATTGTATGATTTAAAATATTAATATGTAATTTATTATTTAAATTTAGTTCATGTAATTTATAAATTTAAAGGGAAAAATTACTGTATTAAATTTAATTTAATTTCAAATGTATTGCATAATGTATGAATACGTCAAAAAAAAAATTCACTGAAAGTTTATAGTTTCTTCTTTGTTGGGAGAAGTTGATATTTTAATCAAAAGTCTGTTTTAGAAATAAACTCAGGGATAAATTAAAATTTTAATATCTTCATAGATTAAAATAATAAAAGAAATAATAAAAAAAATTTAAGTTCATTCCTACTTAGGTCAACAAAGAAAATTTTTATTTTAATTAGTTTTGACTAAAAAATGGCAATTAATATAAATATTTATATACATATGACAGAATCACTATATTAAGTCGCAAAAGAAATTTTTTCCCATCAATCTACACGCTTCGTCACTGACAGTATTTATTCATAAATTTATATCCTGCTAAATATCTTATATAAGAGAAATTTTTTCTCCCATTTAAAACTAAAATTAATTATTTGAAAATCAAATAAAAAAGATCTTATGCATCAACGAGATTCGATCCGAAGGCATGAAGATTCTACGCTGACCCTCTACCAAATTTGCCATTGCGAGACAAATGACATAGTAGAAGCATTGGCTTGTTTCTTAGATCATCCGGTAAATTAAATGGTTGGAATACAGTTTAGTCCAATCACCCTTGGCGACAGGAATTATTTGGCGATATTTTGCCAAATTTTGCTACTTGGTCCACTTCGTGGATTTAACGTTCAGCCAAAAAAAATCGCCAAGTTTGGCAATTTTTGAAATAGTGCCAAGCGGTTGGTCTTAACTGCATTTTCTCCAATTAAATTTAATTAAATGAATTAATATTTGAAAAAACTGTAGTGGTTAGTTCGTAAGATTGACGTGTAAACTACAGTGAATCATAGACCTTTTCTCATTATTTAACAATTATCACACTTTACAAGATTCAATAGTTTCATTCCAGAAAGTAACTGTAAATGTTCGCCAAAGATAAGCATTCTTTGCTAAGAGTATGTTCTGCAGAAAAAGCATTTGGGCACATCAGTTGCATACAGTCTGAAGTAGGTCAATAATTGAAAAAAGTTAATTTAATTCCAAAATTATTGGCTTAAATCAATTAATTTTTAATAACTATAATTAAATTATCGTATTGGCATCCAAAATAATCGTGTATAACTAGAAAGTTTTTGTTCACCTGAGTGCTTTAGAATGTGAGACAAAAGCTCTTAAAATTTTGACCCAGACATAGTTATAATGTGAGAAGAAACTCATTAAAAAGATACTCAAGGTTAATAAACAATTGGCAATTACTGCATATATTAGACATGCTATTAGATCTTCAGTTAGTGCACACTAAAGCTGTGGTTTCCAAGGAAAGCAGTCTTTTCTTAACGACGATCAATAATGTTATTAATCTTCCAAATCTATTCTTTCCCGAGAAACATTATCTTCGTTGATTTACGTTTCGCGTGCATTCAACGCTATTTAGCAGGCCATACCATCTGGTTTACATAGACCACGTTTTGGTCACGTCATCCACCGCAAAGTTGCGGTGACTGGATAACAGCTCCTCTTTTCTAGGAAGCTATAGCTTTTAGAGAAGGAGAAATTCACGAAAAAATTATAAATAATAATATTACGTGTTAGGAGAATTTAATGTGTGCGAAGTATCATTAAGTTTTTCACTTATATTATTAGTCACCCAGGCCGCTAATGTCTTAGGTACACTACAAATTGTTGTCCCGGACCACGTCTTGTGTATCTAATCACTTTAAAATTTTTAATCTTAATTTGGCGCATATTTTTTATGTCTGCTTTCACCAGTAGAGAACTTAATTTTGAAAAATACGTCGTTATAAATTTCTCCTGAATTTTTTATAGGACTGAAATAAAAAAAGGAAAAATTTGTCTGATGTCTGCTTATATTACTAAAGAACTCAGATTTCAAAAAAAAAAATGTCGTAATAAATTTCCCCCAATTTTTTTATTGGATTGAAGTGAAACAAATATAAAAAGTAAATATTTTTTTATTTACTTATCGATTAATGTATTACCTTCAATCCTATGTAAACAGGAATCAAGATATGACTATAAATGCATAACATTATTCAAAATTTTAAGATAAATGTGAGGCACCCATTTTTTTAGCCACCCAAAGTGCTATTGTTTTAGTCGGATCACTTTTGGAGTGCCAGACCACTCTTCAATTTTTATATCGTTTGCTTCAATTGCATTACATTTAGCTTCAATATATTCAGTTTAATAATTTATCGTTTGCTTTTATTTTTACATGGGAAAAGCTTACAGTTTCGATATTTCATCGTTTACTTTAATTCTGATATTTAATTGAGTAATTAAATTATAATTATATAAAGAAATGCACCTTGAGTGGATAAATCTGTTATTTCCAAAACTTTGCATGGAACTTTATGTTAATTAATGGCTTTATTCCTTGGAAAGGGGAATAGATTTGAAATGTACATTTATTCATTGAAAATTGTGTCACAGTCTCCTTTTCGTGTGACAACTCCGCTGCTTCATACCTTAGTCATCGTTCCCAGTTATGATCGGTGTTTTGTAGCGTAGTGGTTAATACGTATTACATTAACCTTTTGTTTCACCATCGGCACTTACTTTCACAGTCGCTGTTCTATGTAGCGGTAGATTTATTGATTGTTTTATAAAATCAGACTTAGAAGAACATAAGGCCTCTTGGCAACGGACATCATAATTTTGACTCTGGGTAAAGAGACGAGGATGACATCTGACTCAGCATCCCAGTCTCCAATCATCCACATAATTCCAACGTGAGGTCTTTAAGATCCTACGTATTTAAATTGCATCAGTCCCTCCTCATGACTCGTTTATAGTGGCAGCAAAATTCAAAACCACGATTCGATGCGAACAAATCCAAGGACGCGATCATGACCACTAGAGTTACTTTCCCGGGAACTTGGGATTCCGGGTACTTTTTCTATTCCCGGGAACGAAGTAAAAGTTTATGAAGAAGATGTTAAAGAAGAGTTTGTTTGTGAAAAGATGGTTTGTTTGGATACCAAAACACGCTGGAATAATTTGTTGGGAATGCTTGAAAGATTTTTAGAAATAAAGTCAGCAATTTTAAAATTGTTAATTGACATTAAAGAAGAACAAATAATGGCCAATGTAACACATCAATCAATAACTCCAGAGACTAACATTGAAAACAACATTTTTTTTTGCAAAATTTTTTTTTA
>BMAW01121558.1:110535-140155 GCA_019974015.1 Nephila pilipes
ATGTATGTGTATGTAATATGGGTATATATGTATGTGTATGTAATATGTGTATATATGTACGTGCGTGTGTGTGAAGAATAGTTCACGACAGTAAAAATTAGTTAAATTTTTAAGCATTTTAAAAATATTCTTAGTAAAAAGTATATTTTGAAAAGTTTAAAGAAACTTACTCAACAGATATAAATAAGCCAAGTGTCACACAAAAGTAAGATAGACCGCGAAAGAGTAACTGAAAGTTACTATTCACAAGAAAATTACAATGAATGAACACTATTTAATTTCTTTCATTTTTTTTATACTTTTCTTAAAATATACTGCGACAAAATAAAAAATACAATGAAATGAAATGTATTTCATAGACAAAAAGTAAGATATAATTAATTGTATAAAATTATATTTCCTCAAAATAAACCTATGTTTTTGTACCTTCGCAAGATGGAAGAATAAGTGTTTATCATTTGTTTAGAAAGAAACTTTTCATTTAATTGCATCAAATTAACATTTCGCAATGCTTTATGTTTTACATGCCTTTCTTTACATTTAAGATTGAAAAATCCATTGTAACATTGAGAAATCCATAATTATAAATGATAAGTTAATTTTGAAGTACTAATTTTTCAATTTATCCAATCTATGATTATTCAGATACATGATTCAATATTAATTATATAACTACAATTATATTTTCTCTATTGCATTACATGCATAGGTAAAGTAAAAATAAAAATCAAAAGTTGGTCCTTTTGGGAAAAATAGCACCATAAAAGAAATTTCCGCCAGTAAAAGCAAGATACATCAAAGAATATAAGATAAAAAGCTAAGTACATGTAATCCAAATGGGAACAACTGGAAAATTAGGAGCAAAGGATCTTAATAAATTATACAGTTAGAGGAACTGAATTAGTCCATTCTTTTGACAATGGTTAGTTTCTTGCTTCTAGATATTTCCATTAAAAAAGATTTTGCATGCCAGCTAATTATTCAGACAAATAAGAGAATCACTACGTCAAGTTATTATCTCCGAGACAAAGTAATGAGTTCAAAAGAAACCTAATTTAGGCCTGAAGAAATTGCTTCGAAAAAAGAAAATAAATAAATGTGCATCTATTTATAGCACGTGCATTATGATATATAATAAGAAACTAGTAGAATCAATATTTGAAGTTGAACAGAGTATCCTAAAAACAATTTTTTATTAATTACATATTTGTAAGAAAATGTCTTTATTCTCAATATTTGAACACACATGAAATATTCATTTCAGAAAAAAAAATTCCTTTTATACAAACATTTTTTTTTTAAATTTAAGAATTTTTTAAAAGTATTTCTACACATTAATTTTCCTACCTCTTCAGCAACTTTTAATATTCTTAAACATTTGATCATTTCCTTAGAAGTAGATCTCTACAATTATGTGCATAAATTTATAGTTGCATTGGTATTATTTATAATTTTACGGAGTTTCTTTTCTATCAGACATTACAAAAAATAATAAATAATAACTATATCTAATTGGGTGGAATTTTTAAAATTTTATAAATGTTTATCTAAATTATTATTCCATGCACAGAATTATCACACAAATGCGAAACAGCCAGAGATTTTTTTTTTTTTTCAAAATGTTACGTTGTTTACAAAAAAAAGGCCATAGTATTTTAAGAACATGACCTTCATGAAAAATAAAAGTTGAGAAAAATTTCGGTTAAACTTATGAAAGTCACCGATATGATTTAGCACTTTGTTAAAGAAATATTAAGTAATTCGCTACATAATGTACCTCGAACTGCGGAAATTCGTGCACATATTTAAAAACGTCATACAATTAAAATAAGTCAATAAAAATATTACCAATATTTTTGTAATTCTTGTTCTTCAATGGGTATTGTGTCCACATAATGTTGAATATATTTAAGGTATTTAAGCTTAAAATATTTCAGAATTTAAACTTATTTTGTTCAGCATAAATAAGGAAAGTAGTCCGGATTTTTTTTTTATTTCGTTAAAACATTAATTTAATTTACTACAAAATTTAATTTCACTTAGACTCCAAAATTAAATATGCTTAAATATAAGAAGTCAATGATTTTTTTCGGATAAAGTATTATTTAAAAAAAATATTTTTAGAATGTGCAAGACATTCTATTTTAAATTTGATCAAATATGATATCATGTTTTAATGTAGTATTTCATGTACTATTAATTATATATATATTAATCTTTTGAAGAAAAGTATTGCTTTATTTTATTATCGAGTTCTTCAATTCATTAAAATATAATATTATTATAACATAAAATGATATATTATTTTTCCTTAAAGAATATAATCTTAATTGGAATACGTTAACAGGTTTTTCAAAATTATAATTTAACATTTTCAGAAAAACTGAGACATTATATGATTCGCTTTGTTTTTTATTATCAACCAGCTATTATGTGAGAATAATTATAAGAAATATTAATAATTATAATAGAATGCAAATGAGAATTAAAAAAAAATATCTGATGATCAATTTTAGGTAAGTTTTTTATTTATTTATTTACTTAGCTTTTGTATTTGTTACTCAGTAATCATCAGCATTTTATTCCAAAATAGTTTTACCTTCGTCATTCTGATAAGTTAAATATAATTTGTAATTTACATTTTTTTATATCATAAATATATTTCAGCGAAGCTAATGATACATTAAATAGATCCAATGTATCATCATTCGGCGTGTATGTTTAGCGATACCGTATTATACTGTATTGACCAGAAATATGGAAACTTGATGTAAAAAAGCACATTTCTGTTCAATAACCTACAATAACGCAATACATGTATTGTGTTCAAGTAAATTTTCATGAAAACAAGTGCTATAATATTATGTAACAAGTAAATATGATTTATTTAGAATTACGAATGAGTAACATCTATTTTTATTACGATTCAAATTAGCGTGAAAAATATGAAGCACTTAAGTAAATGACTAGTCCTTAAATTTTTTTTATACTGACAATAGAAGCAGTAAAATGACTTCTCAGGTAGTTAACCTAGTATTTTAATTTTGTGTCATTATAATGTGAAGTTAAGATTAAATTATTGCTCCCATTAATTAGTTTTTACATCTAGTTTGTTTTTATAATAATTATCTTTAAATTCCTCCACATTAGATTGGGTTGTTAGTAGACAATTCAAGCAAATATGAATATGTTGAAGTAAATTTCTCCATTTTATATTTCCGTTATTTATGCCCATTTCCCCCAAACTGTTTGATATCCTATGACTCTCGTTTCAATATACAAATTGATTCTTAAATTAGAATATAAATCAAATTAAATTATTAAACTATCTTCTTTATATATTTCATGTAATTACTATTAATAAAATAGATTTTGGTCGCATCATTGCAAATAAAATTGACTTATTATTCCTTTGTCCGATTAATACGCATTTTAGATCACCTTATGTTTATGTTCTCTCTTTTCCTCAGAGATAAAAAATATCCTTTTAAATGGAGTTCTGTCATTAAAATTTTCTTCGGTCTATGCTAAGCAATCTTTTATGGTATATCTTGCACGAAACTGGGTGATTTTTTTTTTTGTAATTTATATCTAGCTTGCAAATTATCTGTCATAAATTGTTACAGTGCATTTTTTCCTTCATTTATGAGTTTCGGTTCGAGTGAAAAAAATACTCTTTACATACCTTGAAATATAAAGGAAGGGCCACGTAATTAAAACTCTCTTATTTTTCTTCTAATTTCCTCGTTACTTGTGTGTATAAGTAAAGCACCAATTATTTGATAATTGGAGACAAGAGCGTTAAGAAAATGGATTTTTTGGTTAATGATCATTTATTGAAAAAAAATTATACCAGTGTTATTAGAGTTGTATTAAGTGAAAAGTAATAACGATATTAAACACAAAACTGTATATATTTTGCATCACACGTCTTACAATTGGCAGATAGAATTCCTAATTTGATAAGATCTAAATGACCATTTACGTAGGCGTACAATTTCGGGGGGGGGGGAGGCCAAAATATTCATTTGCAATGCTGATGACGCACGGCTTTAGCCACTGAACCTCATAATCTTTTCAAAGGTAGCATGAGTTTCTAATTTTTTTTTGTAATCACTTCATTACCATCCCAAGACAGAGAAAAACTTCTTTGTCAGTTCCAGGCTCTTCCTCATCGTTGCAAGGGTTATTTTCGTCTTTTAATACTTGATAACGAGGGACGTCGAATTCTCATTTTAGTCAGGTTTGAATATTTACCTGATCGAATTCTCGAACCCCTGAAGATCCTTCTTCACACCAAACATTTCTCATAAAAAACTCCAATTTAATAGTTCTTGAGATTCACGAGGGAGGTTCAAAAAGTACTAATATTTGAAGATGGTTGGAGTCATTAAGGTTAATTAATGTTATCTTTGGGTGATGTCATTTGTTAGACGAAGCCAAGACACATTTCACAGTGATTTATAATTTAGTTTTGATTGGGTAGTCATTTGCTGTCAAATCAAAATTTGATAGTATTACACAGTCATTTGCATTTTTGTACGTATATATGTAAGTATATATTTCTCTTTAGAATGCTTTTGAAGCTAAATTCCAATTAATGACAGGTGTACAAGTATGTGATGAAATAACTCAGTTTTACAGCATCATCAATACTTTTTCTACTGGGCTAAGGATCGTTCGGTTGTAATATACATAATATAGAAGGAGTTGTCCGATGGAGAAAAAAATTGACAAATAGGAATATTATGTATAGAATAGAAAATAATTAAAATTTCAGAAAAAAATAAATGATTTATTTCAGAGTTACAAAGTTACAATGTGTTGACACATCTCTACCCTGGGTGCAAGCTGCCACAAGACATGGCATAGAGTGATGAAGCTCCCTGATGGTCTCCTGCGGTATTTCTTACCAAATTAGCTCCAATTGTCGGGCTAGGTCAACAACATTCCTTGGTAGATGCAGTCGCCTTCCCGCCATATTCCAGAGATGCTCGATTGGAGAGAGATCTGGCTGGCTAAAGAAGTGTTTGACTAGCTGTAAGACAGTGCATAGCAACACGTGCAGAATGTGGCATTATCTTGCTAAAAAATAATACCAGGGTACTGCAAAAAAACGGTAACAAAATAGATCTCAGAATGTGATCAACGTACCTCTCGACGTACCCACTCTATCCTCCCGATCTGCTGTGGCCTTACGCTACCATCATGACGCTGAAATCTGTCAGTGTCCACCCATTCTTGCTATCATCTTCTAATCACTACATCGCTTTAACTCACGTCACGAGTGATTCTGCGATTTGTCCTACCTGCCTCTTTCAATTCAATGACACGACCACTTTCAAACTCTGACAGTGGCTCGTAATGAGCTCGATTCCTGCGGCGACGCATTTTTCTAGTCATTGGAAGGTATCCTAAATCGCAATGCAACTGAAAATTTGACCATCAGATTGAGAATCGCTTCTTATATGCACCTGCTGTGTGTGCAGTTCCGATGCGTTGTACATTCATCGGACACCAAATTTTATTATTTGCATGTTCGGCCCAAATATTTATGCATAAGAAATTCCATTACAATTGGGCAGTTCCTTCTTCGTGTGTCGGTTTTTTTTTAGAATGTATATTAACGATTGTCCTAAGAATATATTTTTGATATTTTATTAAAGAACTAAAACTTAATTTTAGTTTAAAGTTTGCACGTAATGTAATATTGAAGATCAGGTCATTGTATCATGTGATGCGTGTAATGTTTAACATTTTAAAGTGGAGACTAAATAATTTGATATTATTTCAGAATTACTTAAACTATTTATGTTTAATTCCTTTTACTTCACGTGTAACCTTGAAATAAATTATATTGCATTTCTCATCGTAGGTCATCGATAAAAAAAAAACAATGTACATACATTATTCTTTCTAAATATTTCTTAACGTTTTTTAAAAATTTTCCTTTGTTAATTTTCATTTACGAATTAAAAATTTGTAAAAAATCCTGAGTCACAGTAAGATCTTGTTTAACACCTAAATGTGCTTATGAACGACACTGAATTAAACTGCGTTAAATCAGAAAATTTTTACACAAAGACAAAAGAAGAAAAAAAAAAAGAAAGAAAGAAAGAGTGCACGCGAACAAAAAAAAAAAAAAAAAAAATTCTTTAATTTTTTTTTTTCATACCAGTTTGCATAATATATGCGTAATATAGCATGCAAAAAATATTATAATGCATTTTCTCGCTTATTTTCACTCAACTAACCTCTTGGGCTTATCATGTGCAGTTATTTCAATTAAGAACTTTCTTATATATGTTGGACTAAAAGTTTTATGGTGAAGCGAACAAAGTTGATTTGTCAGCATTTACAACTGCGAAGAGTTTTATATTAGAGTTGGTAATAAGAGATAAAGATAGGAGGGTTTGAACTACGACGTTAGATCTATATTTGCGTTAAGAAGGGATTGGACGATTTGTGTGAAATGAAATTGGTGAACGGTTTGATACCGATTCGAATGCAATTAATCATTTGTAACATAAGTAGAATTTTATGAAATTAATCATTACGTTCGCATTCATTACGAGAGAGTTTGCTCAACATTCATGAAAAGCATCATAATATTTGTTTATTTCTAAGCAAAAACAAACAGGGTTTAAATGTTTGATCGTCTGATTATTTAGACTGATTTATGAAGTCCTAGTTGTTCTTCTCTTTTGCCATGAAGTCACCTAGTATCATTTGTCGGATTGCTTTTCTATCTTAAAGCAAATGTTTGAAGAAAGATACCGGATCCAAAACGCCTTACCCCAGTTTTTTAAATCTTTTTGTCACAATTTGATCAGTAATTTTGGTTATTATTACCAAACTTTTACTAAAGAAATTTGAAATTTTAATTTTTTTTTTTTTTTTGCGATAATAGCTTTACAATATATGTTACGAGTTTGCTATGACTCTACCCACCAATAAAGGAAACGAGACTTACAGTTATTTCATGGGTCAACAAAGGAAACTTGAGCAATGACCCCCTAACCTTAATGACGAATATAATAAAAAGTTTGGCGAGATGGTGAGAAACTTAGCGAATTTGATGACAAAATGTAGGTCCTCAGAAACGCTGGACTCTTGATACTTCGATTAGAATAATCGTTGTGGACTTTTCCTGAATATTCCCTGTGACGTGATATCTACTCAGAATAGCTATAAATACGTGAGGAGTGAAGTCAAGAGATCGGTCGGGAATTGACAAAGTGAATCTGCCAAGAACTGGCCTGAATCTCCTGCGACAACCGGAAGCTCTCAGAGTTCATGCAAAATATTACATTTTGAGATTTTACGTTAGTGTGAACTAGCAAACTGGTAAACTGAATATTATTAAAAGTCCTAAATTAATACTATTATACATGTTACTATGCTGCTTTGTATATGTGTTGCTGACAAATGTCTGTGCTGTTTTTTAATGCTGTGTCTCTAATCTGTACTAATGTTGAGTTTCTTGATTGTGTTGGTAATTCCCCCCAGTTTTGCAACCTGCATATTTCTGGCATGGAATATTTTTTTAAAGCTACATTTGCGGTTATCTTCCACATTGGACTGATTTCATGCGTCCAACCCACGTGACTGATATTGTTCAGTCACGTGGGTTAAAGGTCCTATATTAATACTATTACATTACTGTGCTGCTTTGTATATGTGTTGTCGATATGTGCTGATTTCTCCTGTTATGTCTCTAATCTGTACTAATGCTGTGTTTCTTGATTGTGCTGTTATTACATCCTTGTTTTTCTGCTTGAGTACTTCTTGCCCGAATATTTCTTATTAAGGCATCATTTGCTTTTATCTTCCACATTGTACTGATTTCACGCGTACAACCCAAGTGACTGATATTCTTTAGGCCAATATTTACACGCTTCATTTTTATTCGTTTAGTCTTTCTGATCTAATCAATGGGTTCACGTAATAAATTAATTTATTAAAATGCAATTAAAAATTGCGTTGAACGATAAGGAAATACAAAGTTATATTAAGAAAAGCAAACGGATTACGTTATATGGAATTAGCTTTAACCCCTTGCCATTGTCGCCCGAATCCAGTTCGGGCAACTACTACGTGCAGAATTTGTGATGCCCGAACTGACTTCGGGCAGGTGAAAAATTAACGCTTCTATTTTATGAAGCCCGAGCTGAGTTCCTTTCTACTTTGAGATACTTAATTCACTATTTTCTTAATAGATGGCATTAGTAGTCCTAGTTTTTCACCGATTACGACTTCGGTCGAGGGAGGGAAAATGTGGGTGCTGTCAAATAAACAAAGACACACTAGAATTGATAAACAAAGGCAGAGTTTCGCTTTCTCGTTTAGTTGCGGTTGCTTTTCAGTAAGTTTTTTTACAAATAATTTTCTTTTCTCGCAATGTCCGATTCAGACACCGATGTGGAGTACAGTTAAGGTACTTTTAAATAATTAGATATTAATTTTAATTGATTAATTAATAGGTATATTTAAAATTTTATTTTTGTAATGAAAAAACATTTTCTAACCTTTATAATAATATAAAGAACAAAATTAAACAGTCATAATTTTTTTCCATTTTTGGTCCATTTTTCTGAAATATACGTCACAGTTAAGGGATTAATATAGAAATTAATAGCATTTTAAGATTCGTTAATAATTTTATCTCGCTAGCATTAAAAGGAAAAAGGACAAAATAGCATAATAATTTGTTCACGCTAATTTAAGTCCTAATTGTAACATTAATCATCAATAATCATTAGTTTTCTTCATCTCCAGACTAACTTATTTCAAGCAATTTACTTTGGAATAAACCAATGAGATCCATCAAAGGAAATAAGACGGTAGAGAATGAAATAATCAGTTGTGTTTCTCCTTCCACTTTCAGGGTAGGCTTAACGTCTTACTGTTTACTCGTGGAAGCTAATAGTATCCATTCCATTGAAGTGCAGCAATTATTCTGACCTTTAAGAATAAAGGATATAGATTTCTTCTCATTTAGTCACAGAATCGAAACTTCGCTAGAAAGAAATGATGTAAAAATGGCAAGGGGACTTAGTACCTTTCGGAATCAAAAGTAAAACATTTTGACAAACTCTTTTTTCGATTCTTCATAAATCAACAATTTTTGCTCATTTCAATATGAAACTTTGCCAGTTTGTGTAATATAGTGTATAGTTTAAAATATTGGTTCAAGTTTTGCTATTAAATTAATATATTTTCTTATACAACGTGAAATATGCGTACAAAAATTTAAAAAATAATTTAGCTTACCTTACGTTTCCCACAAGATAACATTTGAAAGATGTACAGTAGAACTATAATTCTCATACCAAATTAAAGCTAATTAATGACCTTATTCTATAAATCTCAAATTTTGAATTTATCTTAGATTAAAAAAATTAAAAAATTAACAAAAGTTATTAAATTTGTATTTAGTAACTTTTTTTCATGTATCATTCTATAAAATAAAACCTAATCATCCCATTAACAAAATTGAGGGTCACAGAATAAAGATCTACAAGTACAACAATCATGTAAAATTTCAAAGCTCTGCATGCAAAACATTTTTTTAATCCTGTGGGAAAGTTTGAAAATAAGAAACTGAGAAAAAGAGGTTTGTTTACATTGCGTTACATAGAACAAGCCACTTTAGACATTTACATTGTTTGTTGCAAAGGGCGTAATAATTGTTGGATTTTGACTCGGTTTGCTTTAAAATGCTCCTAACATTCCCCAATATTTTTTGAAAACAAATTTGAAAAATCGAATTTTTGAAAGTGCAAAGGTACTAAGTTCCCTTCACGAAACTGAGGGAACCTAAATATTTTTTTTCTTGTGAAGAATTTCGTATTAAACCCTGCACGTAAAAAAAAAATATTTTCGATGTCGTCATAATTTATGAAATAGATTTCCTGCTAAAATTTACATTTCTACAAACATTTAAAGTTTATACGTACCAATATGCACTTACATACATACACAAGTACGTGTGTGGGGGTATGTATATGATGTAAATAAATGAGTAGGATGGTTAGGATCAATAAAACACATTCAACTTCCCATTTCAATCTTAATCGTGAAACTGAAATTTAAATTAGGTTATCTATGTTCTTTGAATGTTTAATTTCTTATTAGTTTTATAATTGTCAAAAACGTTTTAATAGTTTTGCTTATTATTATGTTTACTTAATATATAACATAATTATAATATTTAATACCAATACCATATTGATTCTAACTATTTTTATTCCAATAAGTGTGAATTTTAAAGTTAATTAATTAAGGTATTATAAACATATTTCTTTAGAGTTTTCTAATAATTTATATGTCATTACCATATATACATAAATATCAACAATGCTCGAAAAGTACAAGTAACAACATGTGACAATATATATATATACACTAGAAGTAATTATACACGTTTTTTTAATAAAAATGTTTTGGTGGAAGTTGTCTGATTTTTTTTTTCGGTGTCTTTTTCTCTTTCAAATGGGTGAAAAAGTTTTTAGTATCGTCCAGCGTTTTATTTATTTCGCCATTCGAGATACATCTAAATAATTGCACATACTTTTCACGACACACACTTCTGATTCACCAATTTGACAAAAAATGCAATAGTTTCAACCAAATTTCGACTAGTGGTCATGGCCGTGGACTTATAGCTGGCAGTTCCTGCAGAAGTACGGGTCGGAGCTAGGGTTTCTTTCCCGGGAACCCGGGATCCCGAGAAATCATAAGATTTCTGTACTTTTTCTATTCCCGGGAATTATACTTCGTTCCCGGAAATTCCAGGGAACGAAGAAGAAGTTGATGTAAAGTTGTTAAAGAAGAGTTTGGCTGTGAAAAGATGGTTTATTTGGATACCAAAACACGTAGGGATAGTTTGTTGAAAATGCTTGAAAGATTTTTAGAAATAAAGTCAGCAATTTTAAGGGCATTAATTGACATTAAAGAAGAACAAATGATGACCAATGTAGAGCTTGAAACTGTGACTACAATTGTAGCTGGCTTAAAGCCAGTAAAAATTGGCTTAGAAAAATTTTTGGGAGAAAATACGAAGCAACTGCAGTTACTGTCGATATTTCGCGATTGCCTCGTAAAAATTGTTTGGTTAGACAAGCCCATATGATAGGGACAAGGCTTTTCTATGAAGAAGAGGACTCAATATCCAACTCTTCGCCCTCAGAAGAAGAGAGCATGAAGATTTTGAAAGAAAAACCTATGACGTTGGACGAAAAATTAGAGAAAGCAATTTACTCTAAAACAAAAGTTTTATATTGTTCAACCAAAAAAAGTACTAGTCTCAAAAAAATCATGATTCAAGAGATGTAGTTGTTCGACTCGATTGAAAATTCATCACCAAACATTATAAAACTAAATATATGAGGCTTTAAAAACAATTCCTCCAACGTCAGTTGAAGCCGAGAGAGCATTTTCTGCTACCGGATTGTTCGTCACAAAGCTTAGAACAAGACTGAGTGATAAAAGTATAAATTGCTTATGCTTTCTGAAATCCTATTTTAAGAATGAATAATCAATTTATTGCATATTTTTCGTATTTTTAGCTCATTATATAAATAAGCATTAATTTTGGAATTTATATGTATCCTTATTTTATATAATTATTATTGATTTTTTTTAAAAAAATAACTTGTTTATAAATTTTTTGAAATTTTGATGTATTCCTGGGAATCCCGGGAACGACAATTACATTTCCGGGATTTCCCGGACATTCCCAGGAATGGAAAAACCCTGGAAATCAGAAACCCTAGTCGGAACCTTGATGTCCATAAAGATCCACTATGCAGCCAGAACTGATCCGGAACAGAATCTGTCTAGGCTCAAAGTCTTCCGGTTGAGGTGGCGTGGAAATCAGGAGAGTGAGGTGCCAGCTCAAGTTTCACCCTCTTCATTTGACCGAGGCTCAAAATTTCGAGGACCGTCGCCAGTAGCCCTCGTGTTTTTTTTTTTTAGTACAACTTTAATAAAACCAAACAATCAACACAAAATTTAACAATTTTGAATTAACTGATACCGAATTTGAATACCAACTTTTGAGATATTTTTTGGCTTTGTATGGCCAAGGGAAAGAGGTAAACTATCAATAGTAACAATCCTTTTTAGTTAGTTCCTATTAATGAAAGAAAAAAAAGCAAGTTTCTAAATCTCAGAAGTGAAACCTTCGTGGTTTACGATTTCCGTTTCGTGTTAGTTAAAAGAGTAAAAATGTACAGGGAGTTATAACACATCAATCAATAACTCCCGAGACTAACCCAGAGATGCTCAATATTAAACCAGTAACAGGTAGTTTCTAGAGTACTAACTTGCTTGGAAACCGTGTCAAATTTAAATCGATCAGTTAAGAAATGGCACGAGTTATCGAGGTCGATAAATTGTTTTGTAGTTTGCTAAAAATGGAAAAACATGTTCTGTAAAGCTTTTTTAATGGGTAAAACACCGTGCAAGCAAACAATGGATTGAAAAATGTTACAGGACTCTTGTCCGATAAAGCAACGTTGTCGGTGGTTTGCCGAGGTTTAAACGATCGTTTACCGGCACAAATGACGCGGCAACTCAGGTAGACCTGTGGAAATGCTTCCTGGAAAATGTTGAAGTGACAAAATTATGTGAAAGATCGTAAAATTGAAGCTCCGTGAGATTGCTGAGATGGACCTAGATATCATGAAGTGTATTTACTGAAAAAGGTTTTGAAGTGAAGTGAAAAGATTTTCAATTGTGCGGTGCTCGGTTGCTTCGATAACAAAAGCAACAACGAGTGATGATTCAGAGAAGCTGTTTATCCTATGTTACTCGCAACATAAAAAAGATTTCTGAAAAAAAAAAAAAGAAAAATGAAAGAAAAAAATTTTTTGAAGAAAAAAAAAGATTTGGAAAAGCGTTGGAAATTATATCCACCCGAATTGATTAACAAAAGGTGTTATGTTGATGAATAAAAAAAAATTTTGCAAAAAAAATGTTGTTTTCAATGTTAGGCTCGGGAGTTATTGATTGATGTGTTAGCATTTTATTGGTAACTCAGTATTATTTCACATTAACTGAATTTTCATGTTAAGGATTTTTTTGTTAAACGAATTTCACTGCAATGTACCTCGTACTTTTAAATAAGTGAATCCCATAATTTATACAATCATTCATCAAATATTTTTTTCTTTAATTTGGATTTTATAAGAAGTTCCTGATGCACACCTATATATTATATATGTTCGCTATGTTTTTACAAATTTTGTGCAGAAGGCTTTAAAGACTACTAGGAATCAATAAAAAAAAAACTATAAAAATATATTCCCCTTCTAAGTCATACTTGTTTTTTCCTTATTCACTGAAGAATTTTATGAAAAGGGATAAACATTATTTTTTTTAAACTTTATTTATTTTTATTTTAATGTGTTCGTGAGTTTCCAAATATTACATCATACGATGTAAAAAATAATTATAATTTGTGAATGTGAAAGATATTAATAAAATGTGGAAATTTATTTTAATAATAAATGCTATTCTTTAATAGTAACAATCCCCATTGTTATGTGTTAAACTATTCCTATTGTCTTTTCTAATTCGAGGTAACAATAGATGTAAGTGATTGGTTTCTTAAAAAATAAAAAATAGTTATATTAATTCGGTAAAATTACTTTAGGAACGAAATTTTGATTTGTTAAATTAGAAGAACTGTTATGCGAATACGGCTACATAAGACGGCCACAAATAAAAATCAGAAGAAAATAATTCATGCGGCGCTGATGCACATCATATCTATCGAGACTCCAAATTGATGCCGTAAGCATGATACGGAAGTTGAGAGAAGAAGACGCAAGTTTCGCAATTACGAGGAACGTCACCAATAGCTCTTGTTTTGCTTCTCAATCATTCAATCGAAAATTAAAGATTTAACAATGCAATAATTTGTTTTTATAAGAAATCAGGATTGTTTATTACGATTTTTATTTTAGAAATATACCAATTTTATTCAGTTCCCTAAATTCGATTGTGTTCCTTTTAAATATATTCTTACCAACTCATATTCTTTTTTTTTTTTTTTAATTTAAAATGAACTTCTGATATAAACTACATGAAAGAGCTAAGTACAATTAATAAAACAAACACAATTTAGCACAATTTATAAAATAACAACTTTTAATAAATATATATTTCATAAAATTTGATTTCAAAAATATTTATTATCTTTATTTTTATTTTTGTATAAAATAACATATTATTACTATGTTTAATGTTCTAATTTTAAGAAATTGCAGTTCGTTTGACGTTTTCTTCTTTCTACTGCATCAGGACACATATTTTAAAACAGTTATGCTCCCATAACTTAAATAAAATGCACTTTTGCCACTCTTTCATTTACAGAAAAGAATTTCAAAACGCTGGTGTTCATGACTTTATTACACGTTTTCTTAAGCTCCTGAAGACATTAAAGAATTTTTACGATGCGTAAAAGAATACTGCAGCTTAACACTGAAGTCGAACTTTTTTACGAACTGACTACATACCAAGAAGACGTCAGCAAAGTAAATAAAAGGCATCAAGTAGAAAAGTATCATAAAATTTTTGTGTGAGCTGCATTATTTTATTCCTTTTTTCAGAGAAAAATTCAAAATATTCCAGACTTATTTTATACGTAGCGTGAGTTTAAGCATTTCTTTTCGGAGAAATTTTCACCATTTCGTTTTTATAGAAATAATACGAGGAAGTTTTCTAGAAGATACAAAAAAATGTAGAATCATTTTTAAGTTTTGTTTTAAATGAATACAAGAGTGTTTATTTAAAACTGATTCAAAACGAGAAAAAACTTAAGTTTTGTTATTACAAAATACATTTCAACTTTTCTTCTTTCTTTTTTTTAATATTCTTTTTTCCACACTGCATTTATCGCATATTGTTACTATTTTTAGGGGAATAAATATTTAAGTCTCCCTTCGAAAAAATGATATTCAAATAAGTAATCAAAATATATAAAACATACCTTTATAACTTAATCAAATATTTATTTAACAAAAAACATTATGCTACTTATACAAACGTTAACCTTCTTAAAAAAATAAAAATAATTATTTCTATTTAAATAATAATAAAAACAGAAAGAAGTACAAATTATAAAATCTATACCTTCTATTTTTTTAAATTTATATATATATTTTTTTTCACCTTGATGAATAATTTATAATATAATTGATGATGAACCGGTAAAAGGATTCTTTGTGCTTCGGAATTTTCAAATTCCTTATTGATAAAAATATTTAAAAAAAAATGAACATTTTTCTCTTTGGACTGATTAAGTTATACTTTTTAAAGCGATATTGCATTTTTAAATTTTACCTATTTTAGCTATCAAAATGGACATAGTGCTCTATACCTCCAGGATTGAGAACTAATTTTAAAATAAATTGATTTGTAAAAAAATACGGATATATTTGTAGTTTAATAGCTCATATTATAAAAACATGCACATTAAAAATTTTCCTTGTTTTTAATACTCTTTTATACATAGTAAAATTAATATACGTATCTTGAAAACATCTAAATTATAATCTATAATAATGCATCGTACAGTAAGTGTTTTTTATTCCGGATTTCGATAGTTCGAGGCATTATACATTACTGACCTGAATAACCGTTTGCTTTTGAATTTTTTCGGTTGTAAATCAGTTAACCGTAACCACCAGGGCACGCCAAAACATTGTCCACTTTTCCGAATAGTGTTTATTGTAACTGTCAGGGTTCAATACAATACATTGTTTCTTATTTTTTAGCGGATTTATTATTATGTTTCCACAATATTAAAATTATACGCATACGAGGCACTATACAGTAAAAGTTTTCGAAATACAATAGGCATTCAAAAAGTGCTGATAAAATAAATAAGCCCTAGAATGTGCTTAGAGTAGGTAAAAACAACTTTTTAAATAGTAATTGTGCTATATTATTTTTTAATTTGTGCTACTTTTTTTTTATCTAGACCAGATTATTCAATTAAATTAATGTTCATTCCTTCAATTTGAATTTCTTATTTTTCTGACTTAAATTTGTAGTTGTTATATTTACACGAGAATCGTTCAATAAGTTTTTAGAAATTCAAAGCAATGGTGATAGTAGCATTGAAAATGTTTTGCACCGAGATGTTGCATCATGAGTCACTAGACATCTAAGCATCAATTACTCGTATTCATGATCATGACGCCTTTCGCACCTTAAAAAGTAATTCTTCGTCGTATATTTTCCGGTCTATGAGATCATCCTCGCCTTTTTTGGAAACGATTCACCGGCAGCTGCCCACCGTTCTGGCTTTTGCTTCATTTCCGTTGCATAATGATGAAAACCCAAATCTCACCAACGGTGATAACTCGACTCAAAATTATGTTGACAAATTGACGCAGAAACAATCAAATTTTGATTTCGCTGCAAACGACTCATACATCAAAACTAACTTAAGAATTAATTCTAAATGTCTTTTGATTCCGTTTGACAAATGGCAGCCCCCAAAGTTTTTTACCTCAATTTTTTAATAGTTTACCTCAGTAGTGCCAGCAGTTTTCAAATACAAGCACGTTTTGAATTAACTTCGTATCGTCTATATAAGCTCATAAAGTGTATAAATACATATAGTAAATGTTTCAATTAGTTAAAATTTATTCTAGAGTGAGATACTTTTGGTATACTCAATAAAATTATAAGCATTGAATATCCATATTTTGGTTTGCTCCAAACCCGTCGTAATAAATTCAGTACTTCAAAATCTATTTATACTCATAGGTGAATTAAATCTATTAATATCTATGGCGAATGAAAAACATCTGAAATTTGGTAATCTGAACTTGGAAGCAAAATATCTATTTTAAGGTAACAGAGCATACCTTTGAAGAAATTTTTTTGTATCAACATAAATTTTGTTTGCAAATACATATCTTGTAAGATTATGGGGCTTCCAAATTAGAGAAACACCCCAAAAATGATTTGTTAGTGCGTATTTTTGCCGTCAAAAGAGCACTTTATACAAATATAAGCAAAAAGTGAGACTTTCCACGTGGTAACTCAAAAGAAAATAAATATATTAGCATTTTGTAAACTAAATGCCATAGAATATAACCGTATCTAGAGAATAGATAGTTATTTTGATAATATAACCCTTAGATTGAAAGCTGTGGTAGTTAGAGTTCTGAACACTGATATTTTCTTTAAAAGTCATTGTAATTCTCACTTTATAGGAATAAAAATAAATTCTACTCAACATGAAATCTCAAGAACATTCTATCCTATGTATAAGTAAGTATTCGAGAAACATATAAAAAGCATTTCAGATTCTTTGATGGCAAAATTTTAATGTATCCTCTTTGCAATGATGAAAATTGTCATATTTAAAGCTTTTGCGATCACATGTAATTCATGATAAATTAAAAGTAAAATAGCCGTAACTTTGCTCTAAATAAGGTGGAAACATAATTGATTTTGAAAGATAAAAGTTAAATTTTAAAATCAAATAAAAAAACAAAACAGTGTTATTTTGACCCTAAATAGTGTTTAAACAGTTTTCTGTCACTTTAAAATAGCATGCAATTTTTTTTTATTTTTATATGACAGTTTAACATAAATTCTTTTCTTATATGCATCGGATTTTTTTCACAAGAATTAATATCAAAAAATGTTTAAGTAACAATGTGCTTTTCATTTCTTTTTAAAATAATCATTTTTAGAATACCTTTTATCTATACCTTTATATATCTATAATTTTATTTCAACATATTGTCTGAATCTTAGTTTAATTGTACTCATGAACTACAAAACATACTTTAATAAAGTCATTTTTCTATATAAAACGGTTCTAAAAAGTGATAAAATAAATCTTGAAAGCGCATTTTGAACAAGAAACCTATTTGAATAATTTATGAATAATCTACACTATTTTGATGCTTGAATAGAAGTTTTTTTTTTTTTTCCCGTTTCGTAAATTTTCAAGAACAAAGAACCAAAACAAATTAACTACTTAAAAATTCACTTAATTTCTCTTTAAAACTAATTTCGAAATAGAAATATATTTGCATAAATTTTAAAGAGCGTACAGTTTTTTTTTATGCTTGAGTGGTTTTTCTGCATGTACCGTTCCAAAAAAAAATTTCTTAAGTAACCAAACACAAAGAAACAAAAATTAATCTAATTAAATCAGAATCTTATTTTTAAGTCTTCTGAGATGATATAAAATCAGCGGAAGAAAATTAGATTCAATTAAATAGAAACGCATTTCTTAAATAAATTTAAATTATTCAAAATGAAAGTTACTGGTAACCGCATAGATCTAACAGTGAATTATTTATTTTTTTCAGGCAAATGTAAATGGCTAGCTAGTAGGGAATTGTTTCTATAACGGGGATAGTAAATTTACAAATGAATTGTTTTAACACTTTCTTTCGTGTTTGCTAGTATAATTTATTTTTCGTTTTCATATTTAATATTTCATCTCTTAGTACATAAATAACTATTGAATCAGCAAAAATATAATATTATTATGGTACATGACACGTTTTAATCAGAATTTTTTTACCTATTTAATAATTATGTTTCGATTGTCAGTTTTTATGTACAAGAAAGATATTTCGTATGAAAACTTGCAAACCTTGATCATACAATTTTAGAAATTAAAATTTCCTTTGATTCCCGGCACTTATTACATCGAATTTCTCTACATCTTTTAAAACGAAGTATGTATTTTATAATAAAATTGATCCTTAGTTATGTTCATGTATTGTTATTTATAATGCAATGAAAACTATTTGCAAATATTTGAAGTAGAGAAATCATTTTAAATGCGATGCTGCGTTGAAACATAAATTGAGAAAAACCATTTGATGGATTTCAACGCTGATCGAGTAATAATTATTATTTGTTTCAATTATTTAAATGTCAGCTTATTACATTCACTATATAAAATTCTTATAAGTAATTGTTGTTTCCTATTTTCTTGGAAAACATTTTAAAAATTGCACAGTTTTTTTCCCGAGTGCTCGTTAATTGCAACAGATTAACAAGAAAATGAAGGAAGATGTGAATATAAAATGTAAGAATAAAAAATGAAACAATCACATGTTCTTTTTTTTTCTTTGTTTTTTATCTTAATATAACAATTTGTTATTATATTTGCATGAAAATATATATGATGAATAAGAACACAAATTATGAAATTTTTAATAGTAAACAAAATTTAAATTATACGCACATGTCATTTTAAATATTCAAAAACTTTTCATCCTTTAACGTAGTTTCAAAACGATAATTACTTTATATTTAATAAAGTTTATTTTTAGAAATTAACTAAGGAATATTTTAAGCAATAAATGGGTAATTTTGGTCAGTTTGTATTGAATTGAGATAACTAAAAAGTAATTTTATAAATAAAATGTATGTTTGGATTAATCTCTTTGAAAAGCTTTTGATATTTATACTATTTTTGAGTGGTTTTGTATTGAAATTTCTTCTTTCTACAGAAATACTTTTTTAATAAGTTCGCCGTATTGTCCGATATTGCTTGAGATTATTTTAGTTTGAAATCAATTTGATCTTAATCAAAAGGTACAAAATTAGACCAAAAAACTGCATAAGGCTGTCACAGTATTGTTTTGCTTATTTACATGTAATCATTATTTAGAAATTAAGCTTCGAAATCAAAAGGGAAATTTCATTTGGTGATATAAAAATTGCATCAATATTATAAACTCTTCACATTATAAGGAATAAATACATTTTTGTTAAAATGTCATAATAAAGTAAAATCGCATTACTACTTTTAGGCACAAAGAATAAAACTTATACAAAAAATTATGACTGATTTATTTTTAAGGAAAATAGCACCGAATTTTTTTTTAAAAAAAGTTTTGAATTAAATTCAATTTATTAACACTGTGCCATATTGTGTACCAATTTTTGAACAAAAAAATTTATTTAAATATCATATAAGCCGAAATTCTAATTTTCACGATTATGCCTAGTAATATTTCCAGATTTTTTAACAAAATATTTAGATGTCAAAGATAAGAGAAAAAAGATTATGATAATAAAAGAAATCAGGACTGGGAAGACTGCCCTTACTAAGATATCAGAGAAACTCAGCTAGCTAACTTAATATCATTTAAAAACAAGGAATGAAGATTTAAATTTTTCTTTACAAAATTAAAATTTGCATTTCAAGTACTATAAATTACAAATATTTCTAATGTTTCAAATTAATTTTATGAATGGAAAATGATGTAACACTATTTTTTTTTTACAAAAATTAAAATTCAGATAAAAAAGATTATTGCGAAACTTCAAAAACGTGGCTATATATTTTCAGAGAACTATTTGTAAAAAAATATAATTTAGTATTAATAATATTTATACCAATTTTTTTATAAAATGCAAGAAAAAATTCATAAGCATATCTTTCTGACTACTGCTCATTATTCTAAAGAACTTAATCTCAAGATATGCTTCTTAGTTATATTAAAGTAGTATAGTTTGCTCGTTATGTATTGTTTATTAGACACTTTGTCAAGATATTTAATGATAAAATTACCCTGCGGAAAATACTAATGAACTTTTTGAAACCTTCAAATAAATATATCCCCATTATTCATAATACATAATCTTCTTTTCTAATAAAATATTTTTAATATCATAATTAATCTCATAACTGTTTAAATAATAATGCTCCTAATCGAAGACAATAGTTAATTGCGAATTTAATAAAAACTTTGTTGATATGCAAGCTATTAAGCATCTAAAAAACTAATTTTCTAAATATCAATTCTAAAATTAGAGTATCATAACTCAAAATCTCTCCTAGTTTTTATCTTAAACAAATTCAAATCACATAAAAACATATGTAGATATACTTTATAACCATTATACATACAAACGAGGTTTGGCTATTAAATAATGAGGCTGTCGCAATGAAATATTTTATTTTGATATCATATATATTTATTAATTATAACCTTCAATAATGCACCCCTCCTCTATACCTACAATGCTCCACGCGTATCTTCTATTATTCGAAACAGTGCTGGAAGTCTTCTATCAGCTCCTTCAGGACGTGTGGCGCTTTCTCTTTCACAGTTTCATAGGAAGCAAAACCTGTTCTTTTTAACGCAGATTTCACCTTAGACAAAAGAGAGAGAAGTCGCATGGAGAAGATTCGGTGAATATGGTCGATGGTCTAACACTGGGGTGCTGTACTTGGCTAGAAATCTCACAACAGACAATGGAGACTGAGCCGGCACATTGTCTTGCTGGAAACATTGGCGGGTCATTTTCAATCGCAGTCAAACTTTGTGTACATACATTTTGCGAGTATCTTATTGTTTCAACGTGAGAATTTTTTACACTGTTTTGGCACTCACTTTGGTATATCAAAATTATTATGTAAATATGCCGTACGGATCCTTTGTCAAATCCAACATTCTCAGCAATCGCACGAATACTTAGCTGACAGCCAGATTGAACTAGTTTACCGATTTTTTCCATTTTGCCTTACGTCTTTGACGAGGAAAGACGGATGTGAATCATCTTCAACACCATTTCGTCCGAAATGCAAATCCTTAAAACACTTACAAACATGTGCACATCATTAACATTCATTACCATACACTTCTTTCAATAAATTATAGGTTTCAGTAGTGGTTATTCCTATTTTCATGTGAAATTACATGATTCGTTGCTCATTTATAATTTTATCTTCGAAACGATAAAATAATTCTGATGCGAAGGAAAATTACGGATAAGCGGATTTGCTTACAGAAGCGAGAGGCACTGCATTCGAAAGAGAAGGCTTCATCCTAATCTGTTATCGGTTGCTGGTGCTTGCGTATAGTGCTAATTTTGTAACAGCGTGGTCTCATTAATTAATAGCCACACCTCATACATCATTAGTTTTAAATCCTAAGTTATTATTACAATTAAATAAATCCGATTCATTTTCATTCGATTTAAAAGATATTTCAATCTTATGCTTCTTAATAAGTATTGATATTTTATATTCCTCAAGATGATTATTAAAATTAATCCGCTTTAAAAATTCATTCGTAAATATAATAGTACATTATTTTATTTCTGAAATTCTAAATTATAACCTTTCATATATGGTAAGAAAATAATTATATTTTTAGTGAAATGAATATAAATGCTCTAAAATTTATTATCATGGTATAAGTAGTATTTCAATAATATATATATATATGTGTGTGTGTGAAATGTAATGTTCTTCATCATGCAATCAATTTATCACTCTGTGCGAGGTTTATATGTCTACATTTCAAAACTAAAGCAAAAAATATTATTTACATTATCATCAGAGCAAATTACACATTATTATTCTTGTTTTAGAAAAACATTGGGTTTTTTTTTTTTTTTTTACTTGATTCATATATTTTTTCTAGATTTATTTAATTACAATAAATGAATAAATTTAAGCAATTACCTTCGAAAACAATTGTGATGAAATTGCATTTTCAATACTTTTTGGTTTTGAAAGTTTTTATAATTTTCATGTAAAGTATATTAAAATCAGATCTATCACTTGATCCGTAAAATCCTGCAAAACATGGAATTAGAATCCGAAGCTAACAAAAAATCTGTTTTTCTCACTGAATTCTTTAGTCATACAAAAAAAATTACATGCGATGAAATCGCATTATAAATGGTGAATCATAAGCTTTTATTTCTACTTTTTTTTAAAAAAATATTTAACTATTTCGAATCAATAGTATCGAAGAAATAAAACTAAGTCAAGTACCATTTTTTCACTTATCGAGGAAGCCGTCTCTCTCTCCATCTTTTTTTTACGAACTAGGCTTTTTGTTCATGTTCTAAAATCAGACGCAATAAACTCGATTTTGTTGTCGAATTCTTTCCGCTTATTGAAGAGTTATCTTAATTGAAACGTTGATGGAACGAAAGTAAATGTATTGAGTCTTACATGGAAAGGGAATTAGTTTGGGGTGTTGTTGTGACTAAAGATTAGGTGAAAATCTCGTCAAGATTACTTTTCTTAGGAAAGGCTTTTTTGTGGTACGTTTTCTCCTGTTGATTAGTAGCGAATTGCTTAAAGTAAATTTAAATCACTGGAATTGTTACGTTAGTTTTTGTGATTCAGTTTAAAATCGTTGTTTCAAAAGGGAGGAAATCTAATTCACTGTTCGATTACAGTTAAATTAATTAGAATAAAAAATATTATTTACTATTTGTCCGATGTTTTTGCCACTGAAAATTTCACAGTTGTTTTAAAGAAATAAGCAATTAATTACGAGTTGCCTTATAATAGAAATAGTTAATGCGGACCATGAGCAATACTAAAATGTTCTTCATATAAGCAAAACACGTTAAATATAAATATAGTATCAAAATATATATGTTCTTGAAAAAATACTATGAAATATGTTAAGTATCAGAAAGATATTTAATATATTTTATAAATGTAAACAAAAATATTTCCGAGAATGTCAAAAGAAATTTATAAAAAACACTGCTGTTTCAATACAAAATCTTTAGTTGTAAACATTTCATGATTTTTAAATTACCTTACGAAGGATATAAAATATTTTTATGTTAATAATTTTTCAAATAGAATCTGTCTGTTGATAAATACAATTTATTTATTTAATATTGTGATTAGGGTGTTTGGTGAAAATATTGCGGCTTCGTTGTTAATTTTCCTTCCATTCCAAGAACTGAATAGTCTTTCATTAAACTTAAGTTACGTACATTTTGTGTTTACTGTACCATTGTTTAAAATATGATTGTCTATAATTTCTATCGTTTTTTTATGATTTGCCTTTGTTTAAGTTTTCGTCAACAGCAATATTGCTTATACACACGACCGAAAATTAAGCTTGTAGTCAGAATGTAAATAAATAGAATCGGATAAGTTTACTTGTTATTTTTCTTCAGAAAGTACTATATTGAAATATTTAAAGAAGAGAAGCAACATATAGACTCGATAATAGTTGTAGTAAATTAAATCGTGATAGAATATGCGATTAATCAGCAAGTTTCATGTTCGGGTTAAATTTCTCTTTTAAACATTAAACATACATTGAAACTGTTTTTTTTTTTTTTTTTTTAAATTTCAGATTAGATTTACGAAGACATTTCAGAAAGTAAGGAAAGTTTGAAAATTAAAAAGAAACTAAGTTCAAGAAGAAAAAAAATTATTATAAACATCAGAAAGAGCGACTAAAATTCTACTTTTCTACATAGTCACCAAACAAATTGAGGCACTTATCATAGAGGTGGACAAACTTTGAAATTCCTTCGTCATAGAATTCTTAGCTTAGCTTTTGTGCTACAATTTCAAACAACAAAGTCCATGAAACTTGCGGAAAACTAAGTGAAAGCTCCGTTATTGTGAAACGGTGGTTTTCACGAATCTTTTCATCAACTTTAGCTACCCGTTCTTCAGTCACAATGCTAAAGCGTCCTCTCTTCCCTTCATCTTGAACGTTAGTTCGGCCATTTTTAATCTGAATGCACCCTTTCCGGATTGCACTTTCATTCATTACGTTGTTTCCGAACACTTCACACACTTGCTGATAAATTTCCATAGGTTTTTTGCCAACAAAAACCGTACCACAGACCGCACCTCACAACTGGCGGGATTTTCAATTGCAGGGGCACATTTTAAATTTGAATATCAATAAAACGGGCAGCGTGGAAATTTGTGATGGTTGGACGCAGACTGAGAAGCCGAGCACGCAGACACCAAAATATACGTGATCGGCGCGACTAGCGACGTCAGATGGAAACGTTCCTTACTTTCTGAATAGCCCTCGTATATCAAAAAATAAAGTTCTGAAGAATGTACTAGTGATGTAAAGCAAATAAATGAAAAGTTTATATGAAGAAATTTAAAGTTCCGCATACTTCATTGTATTGTACAAACTGTTTCACTTTATAAAATTAAAATATTTTAGACAGTTTTATCCGTAGTTGTAAAATTTGAAACAATATGTTTATTATTTTATGTTCAATTACACTTTAGAATTTTAACTTAAATTCTCCTTATAGTTCCAGTCTAAATGTCTTAAAATCAAAGTATTTCTTCAGGACTGCTATTATTTAAATCTAATTTTAGCTCGTGCCTTGGTGATAGAATACAAAACAACGCTAAATCACTCCAAAAAAATGATTGCATTGAAAATGGATGTAATATCCTCTTTATATTCTAAATTCTAAAATTCTGCTTCTCAATACATATTTGACTACCATTTTATTAAAATTTGCTAAAATGTTTTGTTGTTTTTAGAAAATGGCATCAACAAAAATGCGTGAGCATAAAATTAATTATACATGCTGTTAGGTTCAAAATATTGACATTATATTACATTATGGTTATAACAATAACATTTAGTTTGCTAAAGTCTATTTGCATGAAATAACGTGTATGTTTGCAATGCTAAAATATATTTAATTTAATATTTTACAGTCTGCCTTTTTTAATTTCCGAAAAGAATGTTATTGACCATTTTAATAATTTATATTTTGCTTTTATTTTAATATTTAGTTTACTAATTGATTTTGATAGCAACATTTTTTTTTTGTCATTGTTTGTATTGTTAAAATTGGCTACGTTTTTGTACATTAGTATGTTTTGCTTGTGAAAATAAAAGTACATTAGGAATTTGAAGGAAGTATTTTCTTTTCTTATTAGTGCAGCGGTGGCGTTGTTTCGATCTCTGGACTAGTGGATCCGAAGGAAAGTTGATTGCTTTTTATCATGTCTTGAACAACTTGGACAGAAAGACGTCTAATTGGGCTGGTTAAGAAGAAGTTGTAGAAGGGAGTCGCTTCATTAGTAATTGCTTCTGTGAAGCTTGGTAATTGAAAGTAGGCTTTCTATACGCTAATTAATACTTATTTTAAATAATTCTGCTTTTTCCAAGAACTTAACAGAAAGAAAACGTTAGGACATATTAAAGTAAAATTAGCAAAGAATATTTGAAAAAAATTTCTGCTGCTAAGGTAAGGGTAAAATAGATTCAATCCTATTACCGTATTATTTTAGAACTAAAATTATATAGAAGAAATAAATCTATCAAAGAAATTAGTAACAAAACTACATTGGTGTTTGTCAATGAGAAGTAATATCGTGATTAAATTCATCAGCGTAGAGACAAAACAATCATTCATAGAATTTAAAAGAGTTTTAAAAAAAATACTAATCATATAAGTGGAACTAAATTCTTACTAAATAGAAGTCCTCGTCCTTCTTAATTGAGTAAAATGGTATAAAACCGAAACTTTAAAAATAAGGTAAATAGAAGAAAAAAAAGTTCCTTTGTTATTAGTTGCAGATACTTATCCTTACTTGATTTGCAGGCAAGTATAAAATAATATATGGAGTGATAAATATTACGGTGTATGGGATTACAAATTTGCAATAAGATTTAAATTTCATATTTTTCAAAAAGAATTTATAAATTGTCTACTCGTAAAAAATTACTTCCTTCAAACCAAGTTTTCAAATTAATCATAATGTTATATTTTAAGTAGGGATATATTATTTACTTATCATTGCTGAACACATACCTATGCATATTTACATATTTATGATGAATACATAACACATCGATCAATAACTCCCGAGACTAACCCAGAGATGGCGCTCGTAGTAAACCAGTAACCAGGTCTTTCTAGAGTACGAACCTTTGCTTGAAACGTATCAAAATTTTAAGTCGATCGGACAGGAAAAAGGTTTTTTGAAGTGAAGTGAAAAAGGCTTTTTCCAAGTGGGTGCCGCGATTGCTTTCGATGGAACAAAAACAGCAACGAGTCGATGAAAAAAAAAAGATTTGGAAAAGCGTTGGAACGATTGTATTACCCTAAAAGGTGATTAACAAAAGGTGTTATGTTGATGAATAAAAAAAAAATTTGCAAAAAAAATGTTGTTTTCAATTTTAGACTCGGGAGTTATTGATCGATGTGTTGCATATTTACATATTTATGAATGAATACATAACTAATTAGTATCCCTCGATTCAAATGTATTGATGAATCTCAAATAGATGAAATGATATTTTTAATAGAAATAAAAACACAATAAGATATGCACTATATGTAGAAGTAGCTCCTTACTTTTGAGAAAAAAAAATAAAATAAAATTGTTATAGTAAATGTATAGATAATCAAAAAAATATATCCATGAATTTCGTTGTTCCTTGAAATTCTATTGAATTTATTAATAAACGTAAACTGATAGTTTCCATCTTGTATTGGTCCTAGTAATTGTATTTCTTACGAAATCTTATTTTACGCATAAACATTAGCCTTTTTCTTTATTGGGTAATAAAACAAATATTTTACAGCTGTTTCTGGAGTTTTTTGTAACAAAAAAGATTCTTTTTCTTTCTGGAAATTGTCTGACACCTTACCAGCTCTATATCCTCGCACCATAAATTTTAAGCTTTCCTTAGGGTCCTATAATGATATTGATAGCTTACATTTTTCGTCTTGTATTTCGCTTCAGTTTTGTTTCCATTGCTATCGATCCGAAGCTTCTTTATGACTACAGTGAATATTACTTTTCTTGTTTTTTCCACTTCAACTTGTTTACTTTTATAACTCGAAAATTCTTATTTAGAGTTGTTTTTTTTTTGGAGTACTTTGTACTTAAGCATTATGCCTAGTCTTAAGATAACAATATACCTTCAAAGAAAAGAATTTGAATTATCCTAAATTTTGCCTACTAAGACATATTCTTGTGGGACTTCAAAATTAAAGAAACGCGCAAAAAAGTTCAGTTAGTGTATATTTTTACATTCAAAAGAGCATTTTATACAATTATAAGCAAAAATTGTCTGCCAAACATGGTCATTCGAAAGAAAAAAATATAATGGCAATTTGTAAGTTGAATACAGAACATGAACTTATCTATTTATTAGACTATAATATCTGTAATATAGCCTTTGCGTAAAAAGATATGTTAGTTCGAGTTCTGACTACTGGAATTTGCTTTAAAATTCATTGTGATTTTCACTTTATAGCAATATAAGAACACTTCTACGCAATCTAAAATCTCAAGAGTAGTCTGTTTTGTGTATAAATCTTTTAATAAAAATTCCGGTTCATTCATACATAACGTTTTGAGGTATTCTGTTTCGTATTAACGTAAGATAATTCGATATAAAAACCAATGTTTTTAAAAACAACGTTTTTGTATGGTGGCAAAGTTTATTAAAGAAAATTATTGAAATATTAGTTAAGACTGTTAGTTATTTTTAACTTTAAAATTTACTTAAAAAGAGACATTTGTGAGCGTATTAAGAAATTCATAATACTCATAAAATCAAAACACGGATTTGAAAGTTTGTAAGTCCTTCTATTAAAAAAAGAATGGGAACCAGAATTCTGAAAAAATTATTGTGATAAGACATGGCGATAAATATTGGAAACTTTCTTTCTTACGAATGATTACTGACTGAAAGACAGCAACCCTCACTATCTCGGAGATAGTAAAGGGGAGATAGTATCTCCCCTTTGTGAGTACAAAAGTTTTACGATTCCTCATGCGGCGTGGGGAGTGCCCTGTGTTCCCAGAGGGGTAAAGAAATTTTTTCCTCAATCCTAAAAACGCCGAGAGGAAAGAATATTTTGACTTATTAAAATTATTGAAATATTAGTTAAAACTTGTCGCAAACGTCTAAATATTGCATTGTTAGGCGAGTACGAACGATTCCCAAAATTTCAAAGCTCTAGTTTGATGGGAAGATGGTTAAATTAACGATCGAAAATTTGATGACACACACACACACACACTCACACACACACACCAAGTGAAATTCAGAAAAACGTTGTAATAATTCGAATTAAAAACCAACGTTTTTAAAAACAACGTTTTTAAAAACAACGTTTTTATATGGCGGCAAAGTTTATTAAAAAAATTATTGAAATATTAGTTAAAACTGGATGCAAATATCTAAATATTGCATTGTTAGGCAAGTAAGAACAGTTCCCAAAATTTCAGAGCTCTAGCTTGCTGGGAAGTTGATTAAATTAACGATAGAAAACTTGATGACACAGTGATACACACACAGACAGATACACACCAAGTGAAATACATAAAAACGTAAAAACTAACTAAAATTAATTAATTCATCCGGTAAATTAAATGGTTGGAATGCAGTTTAACCCAACCACCCTTGGCGACAAGAATTATTTGGCAGTATTTTGCCAAATGTGGCTACCCTGTTCCGTTTCAAGGATCCGTTTCACTCAGCCCCCCCAAAAAAATCGCCAAGTTTGGTGCTAATTTCTGAAATCGCGCCAAGTGTTTGGGCTAAACTGCATTATTAAAGAAAATATTAGTTAAAACATGTCGCAAATGTCTAAATATTGCATTGTTAGGCGAGTACGAACGATTCCCAAAATTTCAAAGCTCTAGCTTGATGGGAAGTTGGTTAAATTAACGATTGAAAATTTGATGACACACACACACACTCACACACACACACACACACACCAAGTGAAATTCAGAAAAACGTTGTAAAATAATTCGATATAAAAACCAACTTTTTTAAAAACAACGTTTTTATATGGTGGCAAAGTTTATTAAAGAAAATTATTGAAA
>BMAW01121561.1:0-70787 GCA_019974015.1 Nephila pilipes
TGAACATGTTGTTGTAATATATTTTATAAACAATTTTGGTTTAAAAATATTTTTTTTTATTTATGCTTTTGTGTATATTTAGACAAATTATCAATCTTGTCTTCATGTTTTTTTGTTTGTTTGTTTTGCTGCTCATAGATATATTCTGATAACATTTACTGATGCACATTTTAATTTCTTGTGCCCATTAAGTTTAGAGCATAGATGAAATTGGTTTTTCTTTATGCTAAAGGAATGCAGCAATGTTACTCTGTAAATGTATTATTATAAGCTGATGTGTAAAATACTAGCAAATAAATTGTGATGCTTTTCAAGCGGTTTTGTATTTTTGTTGTATGCATGGTTATACTGATCCTCAAATATAAAACTCTGAAAATTAAAAAAAAGAAATTTTCTTTATTGCTGCATATATTATTGTATTATGTAACTGAGGTATAATAAAGAATTAACTTGAAATGTTGAATACTTAACTGCAAATCTAGGCTTGCTTCCTATCAATTGATGGAAGGAGACAAAATAATTTGATTTCATAATACATTCAAATTTTAAGATTTAATTAACTGTAAAAAACAATATAGCATTAAGAATATGAAATAAAACATGGATCTTTTTGTTTGAAAGTCAAAAACGAAAAAAATTGTGTTAATGGTAAATATTTCTGCTAGCTTGAAACAGAAAAATTGGTTAATATTTTCTTATTTTTATTCTCTTTGAACAATTTTGAAAGAAGCATTCTGCTCCATTAGAACATTTGTGCAGATTAACGAAGAAATAAAGGAAACAAATTGGCTCATTGAATTAGAAACATGAAAAATTGTTTTAAAGTTGTACACAGTGTATGCTGTACATTACAAACATATACACAATGTAATTGTGAAGGGTGAAAACAATGCATCTATAGATTGAAGTGAGTTGATGTGATTTTTTTTCTTTCTTTTTTCACTCAATCCAAAGTGAACAAATTCACAAATATGATGATATTTTTGGCTCAAGGCAAATGGTAATATTGTAGACATACACATGAGGTGTTACTTTTTTTAATACAAAATCGTTCATAATTGAATCACTTGATATTAGAAACATTTTAAAAGCTTTTGACAAGTGGGTGTGCCTCTATGATTGCTGAAGTGTAGCGATTATGCTTTGCTGATATAATTAATAATATAAAGCTATGATTTTTTTTTAAAAAATAAAAGAATGGGTAGCAAATGTAAGATATATATATTGCGCTACCATTTGCAAAGCATACCCACAGAATTTGCCTCTACTAATTAGATATGTTAGACCGAACATGACCATTTGTACTGATTTTTAGACTATTGTCCTGGCTCATCACAAAATGTATTCATTACACTAAGATGCTTTGGTTTGGGAAGACAAAAACAAATTAGCTTATGTGAAATATTTCATTTTTGAAAAGAAATATTCTGGACAAAGTCAAAACCTTAGTTACACCTCTTATCACCAATGACAAATTGCATATGATGCTACTATTACCTAAATCAAGAGGACCCAAACCGCGTTGGGGGAGGGGGGGCATGCGGCCTAAGAAAAGTACTGAGCAAAGGAAATATCAATGCCCACTGCAAAAAACTATAGCTCCATAAAATTATTTCAACAGTAATTATGCCAAATTGCATCTTTTTTTAGTCAACTTCACCCTTTTGATACAGAATTTTGAAAAAAATAAACGAATATTTTATTTTTGCTTCTCCATTTGCTGTCGATTTAGATGAACTGCAAATTTTCAAATGGAATGCACTAACTGATTGATTAACGTCTCAATTAGAAGCAACACGAGGGCTATTGGCGACGAACCTCATAATTTTGAACATCGGTCATGTGTCCAAAATTTGACGGCAGATTTAACGAGCATCAGCCCCGCTACAAGGCGGGTCTTTAGTGACATCAGGACCTAAAACCTCCGACTCGGCGAAACAATGTCCGTCGCGAATTCACGACCATGAAAACTACGTTACAGTGGTTCAACTAGAATGTACAGAGTTGCAATCTGGCGAACAACTTAAAGAAATTCCATAAAATATCTATTGAACTTTTATAAAACATACCTGCTCCATCGCAAGACAATTTTTCGTCTTGGCTCGGAAGCACGTACATGTGTGAGCAATTATTTTCAACTGTAAAACTAATCCAGAATATAGGATGAACACCTTGAAAACAACTATTTTAATCGAACCAACCGTAGATACATTAGTGTCTAATGTTTAATTCCAAATATCGCATTAGTTTTATGATTTCTAGCTATTTGTATTTATATAAAAATTTTAATAAAATTTCATATACATACAATGTCATATAAGATGTATAAAATGATGTTGAACTAATTCCATGTAATAGATTTTACAATGCAATAAAATCATTTATTTAGCTTATATTACTTAAATATGTTAACTAAATATTATTATTCAGGAGCTATTGTTAGTGTTCTAGAGTTCGATTTATTTTTTGTAGCCCCAAACAACTCTTCTTCAAATGAGGTTTAGGGAAACAAAAATATTGGGCAAAGTGATATAAATGGAAAATGCAACAAAACTTCCCGTGCACTTCTATTACTAATAAAGTAGATGTCTTTATCTTCTGTAAATTGATGCATATTTACTTTGTTGTATATGAAAATGATTTTCTGAATGTTTGGTTTTATTTAATATTTCTCATATTTCGTTAGCCTATATTTTCAATATCCGAATCGGCTCTGTTCCTATTTTAACCAACTTAACGAGGTTTTACTGTGTTCATATTCTTATGTAAACCTTTGGGGAAGGAGGGCAGTTAGGCATACTACTTTGGGAACCATTGTAAAGAGTACTTAAATGTAGTGACAGGTTTGTTCATATTAAATTAGACATTTGATGAAATTCTGATGATTTGTTGTTTTTCTTTTACAACATCAGTAATTATTGTCAAGCGTAAGTATTAGCTTCAAACGTTATGGAGTCATGCTTTTCTGAATAAATTACGTTTTATTAAATATTTGAATGATTCCTGATATTTGGCACTCTCACCATGTATTTTAGCAGTTAAATCCTACTTTAGCCCACAATAGGAAGGAAAACAATTTGGCGCTAAATCGAGTTGAAAGTAGAGTTTAGCGTAATGTTGCAAGGGTTACCAGTTAGACTAATTTTGGCGCCATTTTATTTTCTGTCGCCAAGGCGTTGGCTAAAAATACTCGTATGATCCAATCTATTTAGACTGTTGACCTGCCAAAATAAACAACTGATGTTTCATCGAGGTCGCTAAAGATTATTGTTTTATTTATATCAGTATAGATTTCATTTATCTGTTGATTGGGGGGCGAGGCTTTTCAAATATATGTTATCACTCTCAAATAGCTTACCTACACGTTGTTGTATGCATACTGTTTATACACTGTTCAGATTGTTTGTTGTGTATATACTGTTCCGATACGAATGTTAGGAATTGACAAAATTAATTATAAGAACCAAAAACCAGAGAGATTTACTTGTTAGTCACGGATTTATTTCAGAATCTTTGGTATAATAGAATTTCAAAAGTCAAATGATGTAATAATTTCAGGTATTCTGGAGAAAATTGTACGTAAAATTTCTTAACTCCTCCTAGATGTTTTTTTATGTTACATGTTAAATAGTTCATTCGTCAAAATAATTAAAATTTAAAATTACTTCTGGTTTGGCTCAGATTCTTCTTTCCATTGAGTTTTAAATATATATATATATGTGTGTGTGTGTGTGCAATGATTTACCTTTAATTTATATTAGTTTCACATAATAATTTAACTCCCTAATTTTTCCCATTCTCTCATTTCAAAGTAAGGCTTTCATTCTTATTTTCTGATACCATTCATTTTTATCTTAATTTATGCAATCAGGTGTTCTTAAAAATTCGCAGAATCAGCAGATCCTAAGCTTTCAGACCTGTAGGGAAGATCCCTACCAGACTTTAGGTCTGCACTTAAATTCCCTCGAAATCCCTCCATTCATACCACATGCTCATTGACTTTTATTGTGAAAAATCCCTGCTATATAACCAAAAATACAGTGAAACACACTCTCTTGCTTTTACTATCTTGGTCTCATAATCTTAAGGTCTGTTCTCTTCTCTTTATCCACCGGCGGAGTTGTAACTCCCGCCGTGTGGAAATTTTCTCTCTCTCTCTCCGCTACAATAAAATAATGAAAAATGAAATTGTTTCTGACTGTTTTTGAAACTTATTTGAATAGTTCTATATATATATATAATTATGATTATCGTTATTAAATTGATTTTCTCCTTTTATAATCTGTCACCATTCTTGTAACATTCCTACACTTAACATACAGACATGTTCAACTTTTGTAAGCAAAACTATAGACCAAATCAAAGCATCTTTTCATTTTCTGGTGTAATGTTATCCAATGAAAACAATCAAAAAAATTTATTAAGTTTTTGACACTTTTTTTAATGGTATATGTAAAAGTTGTCCCAAAGATTCATGTTTTGGTACTTTTACATCTGTTATTTATGAATTTTATGTTAAAATGCTTTGTGTATTTTTCGGCTTTCTTTGAGAATGGCTGCTATAATTGTATGCTTCTGTGAGATTGGCGAGAATTTAAGTATTTATTGTTTCACATATGTTAAGCTCTTTTTTTTTTTTCATCACGTAGCAGAGTCATATTAAAATATTTTCTTTGTAAATAATTTTCTACTTTAAAAAAATTTAATATACGTCATAGGTATACTGTATTAGTATTTTAAAATATTCTAACTATACTTATTTTGAATAAATCTCAATGTAGAAGTAAATATTATTGAAATTCATAGTTAGGCCATTTATGAAAATCATAGTGCCATGTGCTGAAAATTAGTATTTGATTTTCTTTTGAGTCTTACAGAAAATTATAATTGTCAAAAGCGGAATACTATTAAGGCTACATAAATATTTATCAAAGGAAGTAAACATCTTACCAAGATAAACTTGTTTATCGTTTATTTTTTATCTATCAAAAACGTCTTTAGAGTATTCGTTCGAAGCGAAATTATTATGGAGCTTCCTTTGGTATTGGTTGTTAGTATATACACTTAATTCTCAATAGAATTAAAGCACATGTATTTTTTTCGGATTTAATACATATTTAAAATTCAGTAGAAGATAAAGAAAATACATATTCTGTTAAAAATAGTAGTGTTGATGTTTCTCAACGAATAATTGATATTTTATATTACTGTTAATCCTAGTTGTTAAATCCTAGGTGAAGAAGTAGGTAAATTCAAAGTTAGAAATAAGAAATCTGATGTTCATGTTACTCTTTAAAGCATATAATTATCTCTAACACTCAGTTCCAATTTTTTAGCCTAGCTATCCGTTCACTTTCCTTTCTATTGTGTTCCAATCAGCAGCCATTTAACGAGCGCGAATTTTCAAATTTTTGAATTCGAATTAGTACCTACACATTATCAGCATCCCTGCTTGTCATAATGAAAAAAAGTGATCCAGCGAAATAAATCGAATTGTTCCTCAAGTTAGATACTAGCTTTCGTGTGAGATATATTCAAACCGTGGTCCCAATTCCCTTGAAATGATTACTTGAAATATATTTTTCTTCTCTCTGATTTTTGATTCTTTTATTCAAGATTTTATCTCTAGTACCTCGAAAGAAGTATCATCAATAAATGTAAAATCGAATTACTTTAGTGGTTTTTTTTTTAAGTAATATGTTGAAGGGGACATATATTTTGAGAGTTTCTCCTCTAGAATCGATCTAAGAGTTCCTTTGATAGTTATTCTTTTGATTATAGTGAGAGGAAAATTATTAATGGTATGCTGAATCATATAAAACGATTACATGAAGGCCTTTTTAGCATAAGTCATTTATTAATTATTACATTCCAACCTAAATTTGATGCATTTTTGTACCGGAAAATGATGACCTTGCAGTTGGGAGGACTATGAAATTATTTTGTTTCAAAAATATCCAATTATGATGACGATAAGTTTTTAAATATTAGCAAATTATAAAATTATTTTTCGTCGGTATTTAACAGGTTGCAACAACGAATAACAATACATTTTAATTAATTTTTAAAAATTTAAGTTAAAATTACGGTTATTATAACGAATATTTCATTTTGCATCTTTAGCAGACAGTCAAGAAAATTTTGCCAAACGACTTCAGAATTTTAAATTCCATTAATGAGCTCATATTTAGAGCAGACGGATTTAAATTAATTCTGATCACTGCGTGGGAACGTTGAGATCTGGGGCAATGATGGAGAAGGGGAGTAGAAGATCAGTTTTCTTTTTAAAAAGGCATGAGTGACGTTTCTGGAATTTCCATTGGTTTGTTGTTGTCACATGACGTCAACAAACATTGAAAATGGCGCCTTTCTTGTCGCGTCTGTTTAGTATCCAGAAAAGATTTTCTTCAAATATTCGTTTAGAAGAACAACGTGCGGAATCGAAAAGGTAAACATAGATTAACTAATAGTTAACTTTACTAAGTGTAAATTTATTTCATAAAATAGTTTATGTGAATGACTCCATGACCATGTAGTATGTTACGTCATCAATGAACGAACTTACTACGTCCGCTATGTTTACACTTTCAGTTAAGCCTAAAATGGAACATGAATTTTGAATTTACAATGGACATTTTTGTTGTTTGATGTATATATACCATCTTCTGTCTCAATAATTCCATATGAAATTTTTTTCTATGTTTTTGTAAGTGTGGTACTTCGCTATGTTCTTTGAAACATATGCGCTGTTTTGTTTTCCGTCTATTGGGGCATGAATTTGCTACGGGGGAAAAATAATTTATATATATTTTTAATGCATTGGTTATTGAATAAATTACTGAAATAAATTTTTTATTTTATTTTATTGATTGTTTATTTCAAATTCCGAAGAAATATTTCTGATGTTTTGAGGAGAAATTCTTTTCAATTTAAGTTTTTGTCGAACAATAGTTTCGATTTCATTCAAAATTTGTTTATTTAAACTTTTGCTTAGGATTTGAAACTTTTTTATTATTATAAGTGAAACAAATTAAAATAACTGACTTTCTCAGTAAAGAGTTACTAGATGATTATGTAGATTAGTAGCGTAAAAAATAATTTTCTGATGACATTTAACTTACTTTTTTTATTGTAAGATTTCAATATATCTTCATAATTTGTAATACAGATGTTTGAATTAAACTATTTTTCCATAAATTTGTTAAAAAATCTCTGTGTGTGATTTTGGAACTTCCTATATATCCAGTACATACACAGGTGTATTCAAAACTGCAATATTATACCAAAAGTTATGTAGTAACTTCAAGGTAAAAGCGTTTTCTTTTCCTTGTAGATAATTTTTTTTAAAGCTGATTATACTTCAAAATATTTTATAATTTTTTTTTGGAATTGCGTATATATATGTGTGTAATTTTATTTTTTCCTTGATACAAACTTAAAATGTGAATTTTCCCAAGTCATAATATTTTCACTTTAAAATGAGCCATAGTATTGTTATACTAATATATAATGTGCTATTTGTATTTCACAAAGAGCTAATTTTAAATGAAATTATTATTTTTTAGCCATGAAAGAGGCTTTTGTTTTTGTACAAACACAAAATGTCTCGGACCACTTTTCAAAATAAAGCATCATTAAAATACAAATGTTAAGTCTAATTTGATTTCATCCAACTGATTCGCAATAGTTCAAATTGTTAAAGCCCCATTCAAGTATTAATATTGAGAATTGATTAATACATAAAGATTTATTTTTTATTTTTAGTTTATGGTGGCAATAAATGCATTTAGTTTATATTAATTTATTATATTCAATTTGATAATTTATTGTATAACTTAATTTTAATAATTGAAAAGAATATTACTGTTCTCTTTAGTGTTTTATTGTTTGCTTTAATTCTAATATTTAATTGAATAATTTATTAATTATTTAACATCAACACCTTTGGTGGTTTAATCTGTTCTTTGAAAAACTTAGCTTACTACAGTTTATGATAGTATTTTTTTTTTTCCATCTGTATTTTAAGTACACTGAATGGGGTTATATGTAATCTTTTTTGAAGTGGTTTTCCCTTATTAACGCTGTAGTTTTGAGAAATATTTAATGCTTTATAGAATCTCGTAATTATTTCTTCATTTACGAAGTATATTTTGTAGGCATTTTATGAAACTTAAGTTTATAGGGCACCTTTCCATTTTGCCTGCATAGGCGATAAATTGCCAAAAACTATACAATTGATGCCAAACAGAATATGTGCATATTGTGTGATGTTGCCAATAAAGTCTGCTTGGTGAGATTTGCCCTGGTGAAATGGAAAAGTATCGTTTATAGTTATGAAATTTTTTTAAACATTTTTGTTTATGTTTGAAGTTGTTAACACAATCAATAAGTTATCTTTTAGGCATGGAAAGTTATTTTCTTGTGTGTGTTATGAGGTATAATATGCATTTTACTGAATTTATGGCATTGCTTGAATATATTTTTTTTAAAAAAAATGTTTCTCTATAAAAAATTGTTTGCTTTATATATATTTTTATTTATTACTGTGATTTATTTTAATATTGTTATGACAAAATGTTAGCTAACAATTAAAATAACATTGAATAACAATTTAAGTAACATTGATTTCATTACATATTTTACAAAAAGAGTGGTTCAACTTTGTTGAAGTAATGTGCACCGTTGTAAGTGTAAAAAAAAAGTTTAAATAATTACTGATTCCAATTTAAATGTAGATTTCATTGAAAAATATTCATAACTAATTAATACAAATGAAAATGATTATGGAAAATCCTGTTTTTGAATTTAGGAAATTATTTCTTTTACACAATTTGATGAAATAAAGAATTTTGTTATTTTGCATGATATATAATGTATGATAACAGAAAATTTATACACTTATATATATATTCAGTTTTATTACTTATTTTTTTCATGTTTGTTCTCACTCATTTTGAAAGCCATTAAAAATATCATCAGTAAATATGTAGTATAGTTTTTGAATCGGGGAGCTTTACTTTTTAGTTCTTGGAAGGAGGGGGAAGGACTCCAAAAAAATACTTTAAAATGATCCAGGACTATTTGTACATTTTATCAGTTTCTTTAAAGCAATGTAACCAATATTCTATTAAATTAAAGTTCTTTCTCTGTGCAAAACATTTGGTTGGAGTGAAATCATTTGATAAATATAATCTTGTTTGTAATTTAAATAAAAAAAAATTTAAACGTCTTTATTATGAAATGGAAGTATAATAAGTATTTAAAATATACTTTAATTTCATAATAAAATATCTTAAAATTATTTTTTTGTGAGATAAAATAATTATATATATGACAGGTTTATTAATATGTTTAACACTATTGTCTCTCTCTCTCGACTCATATCCAAAGTAAAAAAAAAAAAAAATTATATCTCATTTAATGATGTTTCTCAATTCAAAGACAGACATATAACCTAATAAAAAACGTCACTTTTTACATGGGTTAATTTTAAGGTGAATATATAACTGACTTCTTTGTGATGTAATTGGCAACAACAGGAACACAATTTGGAATTTGATTCGAACCCATGACTCCAATTTTATGTTTAAAGAGTCATCTACCTGAAGGGTTTGTTTCCTTGTACGTTTCGATAGATGTGAATTGTTATTAACGTGAAAGAATGCTTTGGTTGTTTTAATGACAAAACACGTGGCAGGGATGGTCATGCGAGTAGTGACGCAATCGCCGCTTTCCTAGAGGAATATTGAATAATGCAGACGATTTTTTAAATGTCTCTGTTGGATATTTAAATTTATTAAGACAAAAGGCGTAATTTTAGTGTGAATTATTTCAAATTAAATTATTTTCCCTCAAAATTAACAAACACGAAGTCTTTTTTGAAAAATAAATTAGTTTTTAAATATTTAGATTTAATTATTTTTTTAAAATTCACTATATCAGTCGAGATTTAAAGTAACGATTTATTTAAATCGACATTATGTTTGAAAATTGCCAGAAAATTGTTCTACCAGAACAGCATTTGTATATTTAGTTAAAAAAAATATGAAGTTTTCTATCGATGTGTATAAATGGGTTTCTCTAAGTAGATAAATATAAATATTTTTCTTTTTATCAACGCAATGTAAAACCGCAAGAAAACCGGTATGAACAATTATCTGTTATTTTCGTGTAGATTAAAATTTATTTATCTGCTTGATACTTATGCGAAATGTAAATGAACACTTGGTTTATTTACTTGTATTTTATGTTAATAAATTGAACACAATTTATTAACATAAAAATTAACTTCACAAGAATGATTTCTGAGTGCATTGTGTTCAAGATATCTGTGCCAACACTTGAAATTAATATTTCTTTTAGGAATTTGGTTAGATTTCGTTATGTGCTTTGCGTTTCTCTCATATTAGAGAACCGCAAATTATCATTGAAAAACGAGTTTCATGTTTTCTTGCAAGTTGAGCCTGCAATTCTAGTAAGATAATGCAGATAAAAAATAGTTGTGGTAAAAAAATTAAATTCAAACTTGCATGTTATCTTTATGCTGTAAACTGTCAATAATTATTTTGCAACGGTTATTTTGCAAGCTGAATAATCTTTTCTGTTTCGTATTTTGTGTTTCAAAAAATTATATTTGATTTGTTCGGAAGTTCGTGCGGCAAAATTATTCTTCATTTAATTATAGAAGGCAGATTCTGAACATATTCAATATATCTTCGTATGTTTTACAGTTATATTTTTGCTATGAATTAATAAATATTGTGATTCAATTATATTTAATTTTTTGATACATGCTTCGGATAAAAATTATATGGATGAAAATATTTAAAATAATATATCTGCATTTCTTTAAAGAATGGATTTTAATCAAGTTTGTCGCTTACGATTCGTTGCTGATTTTGAAGCTCGGGTTTTTGAGAAATGAGACATTCCGAATGCCATATCTTACACCAAAATTTCTTTAAAAGTAATAAAAATGAAATAAAGAGTATTTATGTAAATGTGTTGAATAACTTCGTATCGTTTCCATCTGGAATCTTGTACATCTGATACTATTTTTAAAGGAAAAAAACGAATTAAAAGATAAGAGAGCCTTGAAAGTGCGGTGATTTTGACGATCTAAGTAGATGGACATGAATAAAAGAGTTGTAAAAGATAAGAGAAGAAGGAAGACGATTAAATGATGGTTTGAAGAGTGTTCTAGAATCTTTACTTTAAATGGATTGATTTGAATTACAGTGAAATGAATCTGATCGAAATGTAAATATTTGTAAATTTTGCATTATAAGTAGTAAAGTACTGAAATTAAAATTTTTCGCTGACATACCTTAGTTTTCAAAATTTTGTTAGTGTAGATGCTACGAACGTAACAATTATATAATTCTTCATATTAGCATCTTATGTTTAAAATAAATCAAATGTTTTTTTATGTATCTGCCCAAAAAATGGAAATGTTTAGTTAAAAATATAATTTTCCTTTTTTCTGTAAAGCAGCACGTTATTTGCATTATGCCGCTCAAATTTTTAATACTATTGAACTTTTTCATCATGGAACAGATTAATAAAATTCCCATTGAAATAGTGAGTGATTTGTATCCTCGAGAGTGGATGCAATCTTTTTGTTGTCAGGTGATGTTGATTTAGGTGTGGTCGGAAACTTGTTACCGGTTGATAGAGGTAATATTTACAAAGACCCGGATGCAAATTTTTTCCCTGGATTATGCCTCCACTGTCATGTTTCACAAGTCGCGGAAGCCTAGTAGTCATGGTCTCGGACTCGTGGCAGGCGTTATTTTCAGTGAGTCGGGTTCGAGCACCGACCCGCCGTGTATCTGGGCTGATGCATTTTAAATCTGTCGAGGTCCCAAGTACTCCCGTTGGCGTGGTGTGACATCTTGGAAAAAGAGGTGCCAGCTAAGGTGTCGTCCTTGTCGCTTGACCGAGGTTCAAAATTATGTGGTCCATTGCTAATAGCCCTCGTGTCGCTTCTCAGTGCAACATTAATAAAAAACAATCACAAGTAAGGTATCACGTCTTGAATTCTGAAGAGCGAGTTTTAACAAGGTATTTAAAGTCTTCAAACAAATTTGAAATCGTAATTCAGAAATGAAATTAATGGAAAGGCTTGAAATTGTATCACATACTTAATAATAATTTTTTTCTTAGGATGGGGGAGTGAATTACAAACCATAAATATACTTATTGTTTAATGAAAGTATCTTCCGTTTATTTTATTTTTGTTTTAAAAATAAATAAAAATTCTAGTATGTTAGTGTGAACTAAGTTTTAATATTGCAGTACAGTTATTGCGTTCTCTATAACAGTTAAAAAGAGGTACTCGTTTTTGGGTTATGATTGCCAGACGATTAATATTTATTTTCATTTGAAATCTGTAGTTAATTAATATTGGCATAAATCAGAATAATCTCTTGTGATTTACATTGAACCGAATTATAGTGTTTTATATGATACAAATTGCGAAACCTGGCAGTATTTTCTATTACGAGTCGCTTTTAGCAAACATTTCAGTAAAGAGCTGTTGCTCAAAACTCGGAATAGCAAAATAATATGAATCTAGTATCCATATGCTCTGAAGTGCTCGAATATATAAAAAAATTATCTCCAAGTATAAGTAATTTATATATATATATAATAGATTTGCTCAAAATTATGCGCAATTTTTCTGCAATCAGAGGAAACAGCCGTAAAAACTCATATTGGAAAGGAATGGCTAGTTTTCTTTTAATAAAACAAACTGGCAGTTTTTATATTGAAAGAAAGAACTCTGTTTCGCTGAGTTATATAATCTATAAGGGTGGACTAAACATTGAAAGGAACATCAATATTGTTTCCGCCAAATTGTTTTTCTTTCATTTATTATAAAGTGCGAAAGAGGGCTCGAAATGTTACAGGCACCTTTAAATATTCATTTGGCCATACTTCATGGCTAATATTAATAGATGATACAACCTAATATTGATAGTTTGTTATTAAGTAGTAATATATTTGCGGATTATGTTTTGCATGACGCTTTTAAAGAAGCATTGGATATTAAACCGCAAATGAGAGAAAAAAAGTTCAAAATCCATTGTTGTATTTTTACTCGTCTCGACTGGGTAGTGTTGTGGTTAACATTGAAAGTTTTTTGGACGGATTTCTTGGTTGGTGGTTTTAAGTCCTGTTTTTGTCTTCGTGCGTTGATAGTAGTCTAAATTCAAATGACTGTAACGTTTGTTTTGGAAATTTAATGAGTGAGGGTCTTCAGTTGTCGTTTTCGTCATTTAATCTTGGCTCGAGAGAAAGAGGTCTTTTACTAATATCCCATTGTGCTGCTCTGGTGTGACATTGTTAAACAAACAAATTATTCATCAGTGTTAATAGTGTGTAAAACTTATTTAACGTAAATGGTAGATTAAGGTTCAATCTCCTGCAAATAATATTTTGATTTAACTCGAGTGAAATTTTTCACCGAACACAATTCCCAGACATGTCATTCTATCGTACCCGGCGGCATTTCTCGGGGTCAACAAGAATAATCAAAAAGCGATGACAAATATAAACCATCTTTCCAAGAGATAAATCTTTTCAGATGTGATATAGCAAAAGACTCCACGAGTTCACTTATCTCTAATGATTATCTGCCGGCTTATCTCACGTTTGACTTTGGACACCAACGTGAGCTCCTTTCGTTGGAGCAACAGTTTCTAAAAGTTTTAACACTCTTATCTTAAACTTGAGGGAGAAAAAATGCCTTTGTCCGCGTAGATAAGTATAGCAATGCTAATTTTGTGCCTTCAGTTTTTTTTTTTTAAATCGATTTTGTGACGAAATGTTGTTTGGCCTTGCGTCATTTCTTAGCAAATAAACAGAAACTGAATGTTAGTGAGTCCGCTTGTACTTCGTTAGTGAGATAAGATGCACACGCGTTCACTGTTACTCGTATTCTAACCTTAAAAACACTTTTTAGTCATAAATGACTTCCTTGCTCATTTTTTCGTCTGAAATTAAAGCTATAAGACATAATTATTTGTATATTTTCTTTTTCTTTTGATTATTATTTGAAGAATTTATAAAGTTCTGTTGTTGCATTAATGTAAGAAGAAAATGTCAGGCGAAAAATGTTTGTGCATGTCATGTTAGGGGAATAAATCAACACTTTCTCGAATTAAAAAATTAGCTTTAAAAATCTGATTTTATGGGGCGGGAATGCAATCATTCATTGTTTGTATTTTAAAGAAAATTTAATGGATTTTTTAAAAATTAAATGTCCTTTAAATTTCTCAAGCTATATGTGTGTGTGAGAGAGATTTTATATAATATTACCGTAAGGTAGGGGTGACCAAATAACTGCCCGCTAAATTTTTTTGTGTGTCCCGCCAAGATATTCAGAAAAGTCCGCCTTGAACTGAGATTTGCTTCCCGTGTTTAAGTCATTCAAAGCGAAACTAGGTCTATGTGCAAGGCAATCAGGATAAGGCAATTATAATCATTTTCCTTTATCAGGAAAATGAAGTGTCTGAAAGTGTTTCTGCTAAAATCAGGGATCATCTGCAGTGTTTGGAGGACGAGGTCACTAGAAAAGAATTAAGGACTTTACGAAAATTGAGCGTATTTTCAAATCGCTTTCTTGTCCCATCATTGCTGATATTGACACAGAACATGAGCCTCCCCTTACACAAAATGGCCCCTGGGTCTAAACAATTACCTTCCCCTGCCTTGAGGAATAATTTTGCATCTTTAGCTCTCGATTTTGTACTAAGTGTACATTCTTCTCGACTTATTACCTGTACGCTTGAGACCATCTATATGCATTTAGACCACAAAAAATGTGTGAAGATGCGTAAAAAGGTAGTAAATGCGTTTAAAAAAAATATATTTACTTTACATAATGTACATATCACGGGAGATGCAGGAAGAACATATTTTTTTTTACATACGTCTTATGTTTGTGTATTTTGGCCGAATTTCATTTATTTGATATATTTACATAACGCAATTTTCGGATGTATATTTGTTTGCAGTGGAATGCATACGAGAGGTATCGTTAAAGTTTATTTATTACTAAGAAATAACTGGAACATTTGGATAAAATTTCTGTATATGAATTGATCATTATGTACATAATATTGTAAGTGACAGTTATTAATGTTGATTTGTTTGGTTTCAGGAAGTCGTAGATTGAAATAACCCGCAGTATGGAGAAGATGATAGTTCAATTTGCTGAATTCTGGTATCCGAAAGAAGTCCTATGAGAAATGTATAAATCTGAATGTTGACTATGCCTTAAAAAATAATAAATAAAAATTAAGTTTCCATCTCGACTATTTTTAATAATTTTTAAAATTTCGATTTAAATCTGGATAATAAATTAAACTTCAATCTACGGCTTCTTAAAAGCAAACAAATCGACATTAAGAGCTGTATTTACGAAATTATGTGCATAATGATCAATCAAATGCAGAATATAAATTTTATCCATAAATCTCGATTAACCTTTGTAATATTTTAACCTCAACAATACTCCTCGTATGTATTTTTATTATAATGTACAGTAATAATAGAGACAAAGATAAGATTTGTTTTATGTATAATTTTTATAACCCGTTTGAGTGAAAATGTGTTGGAAAAGTTTAATTCTGGCCAATTTGTCGGAACGATACTTAGTCTTAAATCGAGGGGAGAACATGTATATCAAGTAAACATCAATATTTTTTTTGACACATTTCAGAATTTCTCCCAAGAATTTATTATTTAATTAACGTACGATCATTATTTCCCTTATGCACAGGTTAATTTTGTATAGAAATACGTAATCTTTTCCAAATGGAATGTAGCATTTAGTTAGTTTTAAAGTGATTTGTACCGATTCGAGAAATTTTAGACTTATATAAACCTCGAATCTTTGTTGAAAAAAATTTGATATTTCTCAATTAAAGTGCTGGGGAGATAAAATTTGAGAGAGAATAATTTGCGCTAGCAATCAGCCTTGAGCCATAATTAAATTAGACAGGCGGATGAAGTACCGTACATTCCGGTTGTATGAAAACATTCCACGCTACTCATCATTCTAGCATATTCTATTATTATACATATATAAATGCACACAAATCTAAATACGCATTATATAAAATGCAACCTATTGCCCTCGTGTTGCTTTTAAATGCGAGATGAATGAAAAATCAATGAATTACTATACAATTTGTCCTCTTTACCAGTTATGCACATAATAGAGATTGTTTATTCGTCAATATGTGCCGAGTCCTTATCTTTCGAACGGTGTACCTGTATTCAGTATAATCAAAGCAATCGCAAGTGGACGAAATAACGCCGGTCGCGAGTTCGCAATAGGCTACCTGAGTCATATGTGGAATAATGGAGCTTTCACGATCTACACTTGGTACGGATGTTAGGAAAGTGAGCTTAGCTTGGTAGTCTGACCGTAGTTTAAAATTCCGAGGTCTGTTGCCTGTAGCAATCGTTTTGATCTGGCGTGACATTAGTGGAAGCAAAAACCATATTTAGTTTGGTTATTTTTTGGAAAATTCTATTTGCTTTCCATTTTCCTGATCTATTTTTGTGTCTTCAAATTAATAGTTATAATAGCTGAATTCTCAAGGATATTACACAAATGAAGATGCTTTTAGAAGAAAAAAAAAAATTATGATCTGTTACACGTAAAAATGTATCATCTCTTATTCACATTTTTTTTTTACTCCAACCTGATACAGCACTCCCTCTATAATCCGGCACTTCATCAACCCGACCTGCCAGTAATCTAGCGTTTTTACGACGGCTACAAATCATAGAAAATTATTTTGTGCCGTCTACTTCAATGGACTAATGCGTGGTCGCGGTAGCCTAGTGGTCATGTTCGCAGACTTGCGGCCAGCATTTCATCGAGTCGTGGGTTCCTGATGCAATTAAAGACCCTCCGTGTAACAGAGATGATGCATGTTAAATCTGTCGGGGTCCCAAGTCCTCTGGTTGGTGTGGTGTGGAAGTTTGGAGAAGGAGGTGCCATCCTCGTCTCTCGAGGTTCAACATTACTGTGTTAAATACATAGTTTTTCGTAACTTTTAATAATGCGAAGCTTTCATTATGCATATTTTTTGCTGTTTGTGTTATTTTTTTATTTTCCAGTACCCCGGCGTTTTCGGTAATTCCGCCTGTGCTCTGGTTCATTATCTGCCAGAATACTTGGAGAAAGTACTGTATTTAATTTGTGTAAAGTACTGATTAATTGAATAAAATCAAGAATGGTGATAAATTACCTACTTTTTTATGGAATAAATGTATTTTCCCCAAAAACCAGTTCGTAGCGCACCGTGAACAGTCTAGATAGACCCATATAGAACAATCTAGATTTATCATTCCAATAATCGTCTTCCCCCCCAAAAAAATGTTTAATCTCATTTATTTAACGTTTTATTATCATTTATTTCATATCCAAAAACGCGTTTGTTGCCGACCGACTGCTTCAATGGAATGGATACGTTTTTGATACAAAGCTATTTAAATACCTGTTTTTCTTTCAAGTCATTATTTTTCTTAAAAAACAAAATACTATGAAACATGACTTTTCATTAAAACTTGTGACATGGTTGAAAGGCATCGGTCAGAAGCCACGTATCTCTTTGTATCTCGCCGCTCTAAGAAGTAACCATCTTGTTTGATTTCTGACACATTTAACTGAAGGTTAACGGACTACGAAAAACCACGATGTGCACTTGGAACTAAGTCACATGGATTGGCAGAAATCTCGTGATTTTTTTCTTATCTCTCTCCTTCTATCACTGCCATTAAAGAAATTTATCTCCACACTCGTGGGCTTGCAATCGCAGTTTCGTGTGTATAAATTAACGTTCTTCAATTTGTCCGTGTAGCTTTTTTTCCCTACTCGGAATTCTTGAAAATGGTCGCGGTCTGAAATAAAAATTATTCCTCTTATCTTTTGGTGAGAACGTCAGTCAATTCGAAGCGATAGTTCTAGTTGAAGGATTCTGATAGCTATTTTCGTATTAATTGATGTTAAGTGGTTTCTATTTTTATTATATATTTTTTTTCTTCATATTTTTCGTTTCCTTTAAAAAGATCTTTTTCCTTTTTTTTTTTTTTAAATAGCGAATAAATAAATAAAAAGGTAGAAAAGATCTAGAACATTCGAAATCTTTTTATGATGTCGCATGTGAGAAACATTAATTTATCTGTTGCTGTATGTAAAAATATTCAGACGATTTTTAATTTTTAATAGCTGTGAATTTCAAAATAGCTCAATTTCCTTTCAAGTTTTAGACTTTAAAAATGAAAGTGTTAAAAATGAAGTGAAGGAATTTTAGTATTCAAAATACTTTCTCCGTGTTTTTCTATTTCATTAAATTGTTGACGTATATTGTTATTTGACTATTCAAGTTGCTCAATCATTCAATCTATTAAATTCAGTAATCGTTTGCGGCCTTAACTGTAAGAGTTTTATTTTTGTGCACGAAAAATAACTTTACATTTACGATCTTTTTATGCCTCTATAATAATCTTATGTTTCTTTTCGAAAGCTTTTCGTCGTGTATATGAATTACCTGTCAGGAAATTTAATAAATTGTTATGTTATTTGAAACGATTAAAAAGGGATAGGAATTTAAAAATTTTTCTCCGTTTATCGTAGTCTTTGTTTGTTTATTCTATTCTTATCCCTTAAATTTTTTACAGACACTTTTTATATTTAAAAAAACGATGAAATGACGAGGACTAAAAATATTTATATTCAGTTACTAATTAAACATCTAAATTATCTGAGTCGAATTCGATTAAGTAACTCACAAAGTATTTCGAAGTAAGTTTTCTAGAAATAATTTTCTTTAGTATTTATATATATGCTGTTATGTTTCGGGTCAAAAATCATATCTACTAATCACCTTTATGTTTTGGATAAATTTAGCCATGTTTTATCTCTCATTTTCAAAAATTCTGATGAATTTTTTGAAATTTGCATCAGTGGTTTGGTCACTTTTTGGAAAAATCTCTTCACTAAAAATATTTATTCCTTGACTCGGCAAAAGCAAAACCAGCTGATACAAACATTTAAATTGATTTCTATGAATGAAAAAAAAAAAATTCGAAGACTTCGAATTCTGGTTCCGCCATCACGTCAAATTCGAGGTCAACTGTGTTTTGTAAACTGGTGATACTTGGTGAATTTTTTGTGTTGTTGCTATTGGCGAAACAAAAAATGAATTCTGTCGATAACCATATTATGAAATGTTTATGTGGGAAACAGTTGGTAAACAACTTGCTGTTAGGGAAGATTTTTTAACAGTTTACTTTAAAGATTAGATGTTGATAAGTAAGTAAAATTGAAATATGACGCATAGTAGTATGTGAAGTTTTGAAGAATTTTCTAGGCGATTTAGAATTAAAAAAAAAAAAAAAATCGAGGTTAAGGACCTTAAACATTTATTGATTTGTATTGATGTGTTAATATTTATTGACTTAAGTCTTGGCAAGAGTTTTTAAAAGAAAATCTCGGTATTTTCTTCATTAATTGAAATGTAATATATGCGAGTTGTGCTTTGTGTAATCAATATTCTATTTCAAAATTTAAGTATTTCATTATTGTATTATGTATTTCAACCTGAGATGCGAGCGTAACTTATGTTTCCTCAAAAGCTCGTCGTAAAGAAAAATAGTGGGCTGCTATGCTCATTAAAATCTGTGGGACTCTCGTGTGGAAGTTATTTTGAGGTACCACGGATCTCGTCTCTTGTCCATTTTTAATAGCCTCATATTGTTTGATAGCGGCGTTAATTGAAACCAAACTGATTTGCCTTTTTGTTTGAACGCTTCAAAATTTTCTGCTTCTCGTATTTCATTGCTCAGAATTATTGCTTTATATTATATATATATTTTATAATTATAGAATAGAAATGTATGTTGTTGTCTAAATTCCTCCGTTTAAACTTGCTAGTTACAGATTTAAGAGTATTGAACTTCAAGGATATTTCATGTCCAATTTTAGGTCCTCAAGGACTACCTGCTTCTGGAAGTCAGGCATCACTAACCTGAACCACCATAGAAATGCTTTTCTCTTTCTATGGGGTCTATAGTCTTTGGTAAACACTGGTGACGCTTCCCCGGCTATCCGAGTAATCCTTCTCTTATTTTCGACCTTCCTTCTTACCAACCTCTTTTTTTTTTCTTACATTTTTTCAAACGTCTGGATGATAGTTGCACCTTGTTTGGCCCAGCCTAGCCGTATCTGGCTCTTGTGTTATTCAATTTCAACATTCTCTCACTCTATCCAATTTTACCTTAACATGATTGTTCGATTATTTATGTAAATTCAAAAACAAAATTTCTGTAATTTGTATCTTATACAAGCAAATTTTCTTGACCTTGTTCATGAAAGTTGGTATAGCAAAGATACTGGTATACATGCATGTCGATCGCGATCGATTGGTGAGCCATGAGTTGAAACCACGAAGCTGATTTCAGGGTAGTTAAATTTTCTTCAGAAATCACTACTATATCCCTCGAAGTAATTGCTTAGAGTTTGTTGGATCAATTTTTGATCCATAGACTTACACGATCTTACCATCTCTGTAAAATATTCTATGATTTGAATTTCCCAGCCTACTATGGGGATGTACCAAAATATTTCTTGAGGTGTTTTTGTTTTTAGTGTTTCGTATTGATTTCGATTATCATTGTCTTTTAGTAAAATTCTTTTTTCTCTAATATTATGTAGCATTAAAAAGGGGTGAAATCTAGTTTTCTATACCACATTTTTTCGATAGTAAAAGAAAATATTTCTTAATTACTGTACTTTTTCATCACCACTACTGTATGCCTTCTTCAATGAAATAATATTGGCTATCAATACAAAACAGTACATTTTTTTGTAGTTTTAGTTATTTTGTACATTTGGCACTTTGTGTGCGTATACTGAAATGAATTCTATGCAATAATACGTAGCTTTTATTGTTCAAATTTGTTATTTGTAATGATTTTCCAGTAACTCGACGGTGCTTTAGACTGATATCTGCGGTATTCCTAAGATTGTATTGTACATAAAAAAAAATACATTGAACTCTTTTGAACCTATTCTATTTTTTTTTTTTCAGTTTGAACCCAATTATTTGTTTCCCCCTCATAAATAAATTTTTTATGATCAAAACAAAAGGAACTTCACACCACACATATCGTCTTGCAACCCTCTCCTCAACACATCGATACGTCATCTGGAACAGGCGTATCCGATTGGCTTGCGAAATGCGCAGGTGTCTTTGGTCCGGAACCGGTCGTAAAAAGCGCGCCTTTCCGAAAAACCTTCATCGATGAATGTTTTCCCTTGAACCTTTGTAGTATTAGCTCACGCAGTCTGGCTCGCCTCAAGGACAGCATTTTGAATGGACGCCGAGTCTGAGGTGGCGTACTAGTGTCCTTAACCCCTAGTACGCTGGTTCCGCGTAAGTCCTTGGTCGTAATTGTCTGCTACGCAAAAACTCAATGCCACTTTCTAGACAAGGGATTGATTTGCTACGGAGAGGCACGAATTACGAAGTGATATCGATTTATTAATGCGCGGTCTAGACTCGTTCTTAATCTTGTTCTTTTTATTAATGTGTGGCTCGCACTGTGTGTTTGTTTTAGTTTACGTCTGTGTTCCTCTAAAATTTCTCACCACTACTTCCACATTGTTTCTTCACCCTCCCCCTATTCGTTGGGAAATAAGTTTTTTTAGAGAAAAAATTGTTTTTGGGAGAAAAAGAATAGATTATGAAACCAATATTGATGTCAATTCAGTCGGACTCCGTTAACCCGCTGTTGTTGGGTCCATGGCTACTAAACCGAGTGTTAAATGAACCGCGAATAACAGTATAAATACAAAAATGGATTGACAATATAAATTCTAACACCGATTTGAATTCTTTTCTTCACGTCTACACTCTTTCGACATCATTTTTTAAAATTATTACGGAAATCTCCTATTTAAGGAGAGAATTTTTGTAACATTCTAAATTTAACCCCACCCCCTCCCCCAAAAAAAAAAAAAATATCGAACTGGAACTTTTCACTTTCCAAGAAACGGCGATTCGTATCCAATTCAAATTCAGGAAAGATAAATAAATAAATAAAAAAAAGTATTAAAATGGTGGACCCTCTTTAAGCCCCAAACTTTCAAAGGCTGCCTCTCGATGGCAACATTTTGTTCATCTCCGTTCAGCCGGAATTTTTTTCTTCTCCAATTTCTGACGAAAATCGCCATCTGCACTGTACAACGGGGACTTGGGGGCCATAGTTCTTGTAAAAGGCTCTACTTGACAAAGGCCAATTTCTTTAATTTGGAATATAAATTTGCTATAGCAAATTGGAACTTCATGGCATGTTTATTGTATGATATTGTGAAATAGAAAGGTTGGAGGGAGAGTTTGAGTATTAAAGTCTGTTCTTTACAGGAAGTCCTGTCAAAATATGAGAGGGGAAAAATATCTAAATCTCTTAAAAAGGGAGCCATGGTTAAACTTCGAGTTAAGGGAAGACACATGAGTTAACGGGGTCCGATTGTATTTATATTCTTTTGCGACTCAAATGTGTCATTGACTTTCAGTGTACTGAAGGGAGTAAAAAAATCATAGTATTTATAAAATTTGTACAAATATTCATAAAATTAATCGTAGTACAATAGAACTTCGTTAAGTCGGCCGTATTTAATTCGGATTTCTGGATAATCCTGATCGGTCTGCGCGAAGATTTTTTTTAAAATTTGAGAAGTGAAGTGCTAATTTAAATTTCTATAATGATGTATATTTATTTCATCCACTTATATTTTGAAAAAATTTTACTGAAATCTTGTGACAGTTATGAACGTATTAAAGTAAAATGGGTGAAGGGGGACGTTACAAGTATTCTGTGCGAAATCAACTGAACCTTAGTTACACATCCTTTTACAGTAAAAAATAGCCTCTGTTGCTACATCGTCTGAATGTTTAGGTTATTCAAAATGATTCATCCGATTTTAAAATTCCATATTTTTAAAAATAAACGACATAGAATGATAAGTAACACAGGAATGCAAATGAAAAATATGAAAGTTTATTTTCAAGTGTCCGATGCAACTTCCATTAGCTACGCGTGTAATGTCAATTCGATATGTAAATTCCTTCCAATCACGTTGTAAAGTGTCAGTGGTAATGGATTGTACAGCGGCAGAAAAATCTCCGTTGCTTGAGTTCGCATACCTTTATCGGTAATAGTAGTCGTACAACTTTATCTTTTACAAAGCCGTATTGGAAGAATACGCATGGAGTCATATCAGGTGACTTAGGTGGGCAGCTGTCTAACATCAAGTCATGTGGTCCGCTGCGATCCAAATGCGAGGTAGCTCCGTGAAATCTTACAAGACAGTTTTCGTGAAATAGCTTCACGAACACACGAGAGATATCTATTGAACACAATATAAAACTTCCACAGCATTCCTTTGTATTTATGTATTACTTATCATTCTGTGTCGTTTATTTTTGAAAAGTATGGAATTTTGAAATCGGATGATTCATTTTAAATAACCCTATAGAGCAAAATAGATGTTCTGTTGTTAACAAAGTAGACATCTTCATCTATTAATTGAGTTCATACTCGATTTGCTCCATAAAAAAGATGATTTTTTGTAAGTATGCTTTATTTCATCTCCTCCTCCCCATTCTCCAGATAAACCGGATCGGCTCTGGTCGCAATTAATCCGACATATCGAAGTTTTAAAGGACAACAAAAATGACTTTAAAATGTATTGTGTTATAAAAATTAAAATTGTTAAACTATTCATAAGTTGCATGTAAATTAAAAAAAAAAATCTCAATTTTGCGCGCCATTCCTTGTAACCGATCGCAACAGCTGACTGTCTTTTTATGGGAAATGCCATTCTTTTTGTAAAAAAATATTAAACCGCTGAGCATTTTTACATATCTGTGAACAACCAAGTATTGATTTCTAACGAGTTCTAATAAACAAATAAATACGTAAAAAGTGTTTAAATTTTAATTAAGTGACAAAGGGAATAATTTTTTAAATATGGTATTTGACAAACAGAACTTTTATTTGTTTTCCTTCACCCGAAACTTTCTTTTTTCTCGTTGAAGTGCATGTAGAAAGTGGAATGCCAGTTTAGTGCCGACCTCGTCATCTGACCGTGGTTCTCAAGTACGAGGCGTATTGACTCTGATTAGCGGATCATGTGTCGGGCGGAAATAGACAACCAGGAAATGTTCAATAAACAATAAATTTTAACTGATCTGAATTGCGAGATGAGCAATGATACCATTTCGTGACAAGGCAATGAAATAGTTGAAGGTCAAGTTATTGTAGGACTTGGTACGTAAAAAAGAGTAACTGAGTTGTTGACCGTCCGATATAACTCTGGAGTGAGTCCTAATTGGATTTTTTATAGTATTTAAACTTCTTTTAAACTGAATGAAGCATCATCATTTCGGAAATTTTCAACTGCATTTTGATCTTGAGTATGTATTAAAAATACTTCAAATTAGTATTTGAATATTTAATTTTTAAATATTTTGTATTAAAAAAAGATCATAATGATTTAAGCGGTTTTTTAAAAGCGCAAGCCGAAAATCATAGTATTTAGTAATGATATTAATTAAATTGTTATCTGTTTTTTAAAGTTTCCTAGGAACGAAAGGGATTTTTAGAATTGTTATTTCCATCTCTTCCATATTAAAATGTGATTTGTTAAACAGAAAGAATTAGCTTAAACTTTAAAACTCAAAATACTACACTCGTAATTTTGCAGTAATTCAGTCTCCCTCAATTCCAACTTTCAAAAACATTTCTGTAGGATGAGTTGTGAATTCAATGTCAATGACCTCTGATTAAAGTTGAAGTTAGTATAAAGTAAAATTATTCCTATCTTTTAAAAAATTGTCTTTACGATCAGAGGGCCTTTGAGTAAGATTTTTTTAAATGAAAAAAAAAAAAAAAAAAAAAAAAAAAAGTTTGATACATGCATTTATTGTTTCTTTTTAAAAGATTATCCTCCACTAAAGCAAAATTTATGCTAATAAAATATATGAATGAAATATGATAATCTAAAACTACTCAATGCTCAAAAGTAATCAAATTGTATCATTCAAAAATGTAAATAAACATTGTATTCATTCTATCAAACAATTTTGTCAAATTCTTTGAAAGGTTAGAATTGCTTGTGGATACTTTACAAATGTTGTTTGTCTTAGCAATCAGCTGCCAAAAGTTTGGTTGATGGCTTATCAGGGCAATTCGCACAAGCTCGGTTAAATGTAGCTTACTTAAAATAGACCGACGCTTACTTTTAATAAATTTAAATGTTGAATACAAGCATTCTCAATAATACGGAGTGTCGAAAGCTAAAATTAGTTTCAGCGCTTAACTTTTTCGTTTCAAGATAATTTTGTTCCGGAACCTGTTTCAAAAAGTCTATAGTTGAACCATCTTTTTGTTGTGGAAAATCTGTCTTGTGGAAACATTCACGAAATAGTGTCAATTTTTGGGGGTAAAGAAATATAATCCGGGGATTTTTTATAATTTCCATCTGGCAACGCTTAATAAAATGTCTGTCTCTCTCTCCCCCCAATTATCCCTATCTGAATGTGACTTCCAATGACAATTTAACTGGCTCTTGCTATATATTATTGATTCCATATTCTGAGATTCCAAACGTAACTCTAGTGTTTGTGAAAATTATTGATGTTTTTTAAAGATGAAAGCTAGTTTGTTTCGGTTGATTAGTTTTATGAATGTCGCAATAGCAAGAGGGCTATTGACATAATACCCAAGGGGACCGAGCTTCTCCAAAGGTAGCTACAAACCGCCCCCTACCCCTCAGGAGACAATCATCCCCGCACTCAGCATTTATTGACAAAAGAACATAAGATATTATATAATTTCGAAATCAAAATTAAACAAAGTTCACAATGTATTCGCAGAGCAGAAAATGTACATGGAAGGAATTAAAAAAAAATAACTTTAGGAATTTTCTTGTGGAAATAAGGTGCATAACAGGATAAATGACACAATGCAAAAGCGTCCCCTAACAAAAATGAAGTGTTAGAAAAAGATATGGATATATATACAAGGTATACAATAATAAGGGAATATTAAAATATTAAGTAATGTAATAAAAAGCCGAAACAATCAAGAAATTTATTGGATAAATTTAGGAGCCGTAAGAATACAGGATTTAAGCTTGAAATGCGAGTAAGGATTTTCACACACGGACTTAAGCCAAATAGGATTCACTTCAATAATGGGACATTTTAAATGAAAATCCCTGGTAAAAGAGGGCTGCTGGCGACGGATTTCATAATTTTGAATCTCGGTCAAGTGACGCGGACGACACCTGAGCTGGCACCTCCTCTCCTAAGTTCCACACCACGTCAAGGGAGGACTTTGAGCTTCGACAACTTTTCCGTGCGTCAACCCCGGCTACACGGCGATTCTTGTGGCATCAATGCTCGAACCCACGACTGGACACCAGCCGCGAGTCTGCGACCGTGACCACTAGAATACCGAGATTAGGAGATATTACAGAATTTGTTTTAATAATTTACGTACCAAATTTTTGCTATCATTTTTCATCGTGTATCTTAAGATCTACTTATCCTTCAAATTATTTTTTGAAATAAGTCGCTTAACGAGATGATATGTAATATTGAAATTAAAGCAGATATGCGTTAGTCGAAAAAATGGTGAAAAAGTCCAAATTTTCTGCAGGGATTAAATCAATTATTATATATATTTATGTAGTATTCATTGGCAATTGATAGGGTATGAGGAAGCAGTGCTGCTATTATGGGAAAGAAAGTATTGTCAAGCTTTGGACTCGGTCTTGTGCATTTTTTGTACCAAAAACCGGATAAAAGAGGAGGGAAAATTTTAATGTGTTGATTTCCAAGTTTGCTAAATTAGAGGTGAGGCCAGAGTAATTGAGACTTAAATAATAATAATAAATGCATTCTTTGCTGCGTTGTACGAGTAATAAGAAAAGTTAAATGCTAAAATCCAGGTATTTATTATTTTGTCTATGTTGTTGAACTGCATTCAGTGAGAAACTAGTGTAATAAATTATGAACTAACTTGTATCTTTTAAGAAATCCTTATATGTTTTTAAAGGAACTTCATATATTTAGAGAGAGCATCTATCAAGTCATGTATATTTTTATAGAGTATTGTGTGATATTTTCAAAATAAATATTTAACTATTAAATTTGACAAACTTTTTTTCAATTGAGTATTGTGTCAACAAATTTATTTTAGACTTTTTTTTTTTATTTTGCAATTCACGCGAATTAAAAATGAATAGGTTTATTTAAGGTACAAACACTGAAAAATGGTCAAAATTTGATTGAGAAGGGAAAAAAGGAATGAGCATTTTTTTTTTTTGAAAAAAATCTGTTTCCATAGAACAAGAAATTGGATCAGATAACAATTTCGATGTATAAATTTGTTATTGCTTTTGCAAATCGCGACTTAATGGTCCAGCATCGTAGGTTTTCGGTTTTGTTTAAGACTGTTTTCTAGAACAACTTGGATTATAAATTGAAAAAATTAAAAATGAAATTCAAATGGACTTAGAAAAAAGTTTGTTTGTTGTGGCACGGAAACTTGAGGATTAAGATATTAGTTTGTGTGTGCGTGGAGGTGCAACCCTTTGTTTATCTCAAGAGTAGTATTAATTGAAATCGATGCGCAAACTAAGAAAAGCATTCTTAACTGATTGGCGTAAGAATAACTAAATCTTAGCTATAGAAGACCGATTGGTAGATTTTAAGGCCATGCACCACGCTTTGCTTCACGTCAAACAGTAAAATAAAATCTAAGTTCTGTAGATAGATAAAAGGCTTATATTAACCATTTCTGGTCCTGTTAACTTTGTTAAGCGCCGCGGTAGCCTGATGGTCAAGGTCGGGGACTAGCAGACGGCGGTTTTCGTTCAGTCGCGGGTTCGATCCTTGGCTGCCAAAGACTCGCTGATGCACGTTAGATCTGTTCGGGGCCCAAAGTCCTCCCGTTGGCGTGGTGTGAATGTTAGGAGAGGAGGGTGCCAGCTCGGGTGTCGTCCTCGTCACTTGACCGTGGTTCAAAATTACGAGGTCCGTCGCCAATAGCCCTAGTGTTGCTTCTAGTGCGACGTTAATAAAAAACTAAACTAACTTTGTTAAAATATCCGATAGCACACTGTTATTTTTTCCTTTTGTTTCACTGGTGGCTGTTTCCGCCAGTTATATTTTATTTAATTTTGTCATCCGAGAGTTTATATAAAAATTATTAGCAACGATCTCGTCAATTTAAAGTTCGGCTAGTCTGCGATTACAGCATCAAAACTGGCATCACGCTTTCCAGAATTCCACACTGCCCATACACCCCATTGTATCTAAAAAAAAGTATTGCTTTTGATCTTTAGTTTTTATTTATACTTCATCAATTATTGATAAAAAAAAATTGTGGAAAAAAGCAATGTTTTATACCGCCTAAAATAAAATGGAACGTTACGTTTCTTTTTAAATTTTTAAGTCTTTCTCGCTTTGAAAAACACGGAACGTGTATGTCTGAATATTATTATTTATATTTCGTACGAAGAATTAGTGCTGTGTCTAGATGGTAAACAAAAAGTCTTTGCCAAAGAAAATTTCGTAGTTAAAATTTCACGCACTGAAGTGTTGAATTAACTTCGCAAATCCATAAAGTTTCTGAAACTAACTAGATAATAAAGAAAAACCCTTTCGCTAATGTAGTACTTGGTATTTCTTCTCGGGAAACGGGTAGAGATCTCCAGAAAAACAGTGTTGTTTTCTGCTCATTCCTACAAGGCTAGGGTACGCGTACGGCGACAAGGCTTTTTTGGTTGTGAATTCCGTGACCAGTAGAAAATGTGTGTGTGTTTTTGATCGAACTGCGTACTCACTTATCTCGCAAAAGCAAATCTCTCTCTCCTTACGACCTTGCCTAAATTATACTATCACGTTCTTGTCACTCTGGAATATTGTCCATTTCTGCTCCATTTTTATTACCCAAGTGCGAACTTTCTTCTTGGAAAAACCTCTCGTTTTAAGATTTCTGCCGTGGTGTTCTTGGTTTCTCTGCGTGGCGTAGCTTTTAAACCGAAATAACTTTAAGGTTTGTGCCTACCTTCGGAGTACTTAAAAAGAAAGAAAGAAAAAGAAATTTTTATGAATCACTTGTTTTTTAGTTGTAATGGCTTATAAAATTGTAATTCAAGTCATTTGAATGAACCTTTTTTTTTTTTTTTTTTTTATTTTTCAAATTTTGGCCATATTTGCTCAAAATTTAGTAAAAATTGACATTTATGTTAAAGTTAATTTTACAAATTCTAATTGATATTTTTCACTTTTTGTTTCAACAATATATTTAATATACATATATCTGTGTTGTGAAGCAGAAAAAAGGCAGTTATCTCTTAAACTTTTGCTGAGTTATACCAAAACTTATGAACACGACATGATTTTACAAAAAAATATATATCACTTTTTTAAAAATAGAAATAGCTCCAAAATAAATAGTTATAGACTTATAAGCTATACTTGAGGTTTACGACATAGATGTACAGAACATTGTGGTAAAATTTCATTTGAGTATATGAAATATTTTTTAAGAAATGCGATTTTTCGCAATAAAAAAAAATTAAATCGCATTTTCCCAGAAAATGGAATTACAGATTTTAATAATTCTTAAATTTTTTTACATAAATGTATAACTACCTACCTTGGAAACAATTGCGAACCATTTTTGAAATCTGAAATAAATGGGCTTTAATAAATGTAATCAAAAAAATTTTGAAAATTTTCACGAAAACAGTGATTTCTGGGTAGGCACATACCTTAAGATTTAAAATTTTGTTTTTGCTATTGAATTTAATTTGTCTGACAGATTGTTACGCTCAAGCTTCACTATCTTGTTTATGGTCCATAATGTCTCAGTTGAAGTTCGCGCCATGAATAGTCGATCAAAAGAGTTAGTCAATTCTTTACCTTAATTTCATTAATCTTTTGCGAATTACCAAAACTTAATATGCTTAGTATGAATGAAGAGCAGTGACCCGTCAAGCGTCCGCACTTAAAGTCAATATGAAAAATATTACTTACCTTGTACACAACTGACTCTTGGTGGGAGGTGCCAACTCAGTTGTCGTCCTCGTCATTTAACCGAGATTCAAAATTACTAGGTCCGTCGCCAATAGCCCCCGAGTTGCTTCTAGTGCGACGTTAATTTAAATTAAACTACACTCAACTGATTCACCAAGTCCGAGTTAATTGTAAAACTTGTAAGCTGGATCCAGCTAAATGCTTGTCTTCAAATGATCTATTCACACTAAACGTAAACCAGTTTCCTTGCTCTCAGCTTCACTAAGAAAAGGTTAATAAATTCCCTCTCAGAATCTCTTCTAAATTCAGATTACAAATTGCTACTTTTTGGTTGGTCTACCGAATCCGCCCCCCCCCCACCTCTCTCATCAACTTTTCTGACACCTGCTTCAGCAGTACCGTTCTACATAAAAAGATAATGTAGATAATTCTTTTTAATTTTTAAAATTCTTTTGAACATTTAACTTACTAATAATTCAATTTGCTATCAAACTCGGTTAAAACAAAAATTCAGTCTTCGTAATACTCAATGTATACTTACTAACTGATACCCTCCCGCTTCGCTGGACAGACAATAATGTAATATTTTGGAACCTATACGTAAGATATCAAAAAAATTTTCAATTTTTAAAACGTTAATGATAATCTAAATTTAAAATTTTAAGAAATTGATTGTCTGTAATAATGGTTATCTTCGACTTTCCTATATATGAGAAAAATAAAACATTTTAGTAAAAAGTCACCCCTTATATATATATATATATAATATGGATAAAATTCATTCCACCGTATACATGTTACATTTAGTATTGCCAAAGATGCAACCTTTTGTCAGGGTATTCATCATGTGCTTAACTTTCAAATGAAATACTCTCGCAATGAGATCTTGTCTATCATATGATTTTTGTCCTTGCCTCAAGACATCTTTGATTTCTGACCATTTAGGATTTCAAGTGACTGCAATCCTTAAAAAAAAAAAATCGTGCAAGTCGGGACGTCCAAAATGTCTTACGTATGTCATATTCTCTTGAGTTCGACAATTCAGTATTTTTCGAATTCCCACTAAGTTTTGAAGCTAAACTACACTTTCACCAACCGTGGGATTCCAAACTCATTTATTTCTTTCGCTAAATATGTACGTTTCCTATTTTCGACATGCACAAAATTTCTCATGTAGAGCCTCTTCGCCAAAATCATGCCAATCCTCCATCAGCGCTTCAATATAAAATTATTTGGTATTTTTCCATTTCGCACGCGCAAATCTCACCAAGTAAACTTAATGGGTGACAATACACAGTGTACATATAAAAAATATATTCCGTTTGGCATCGGTCATATCATTTTTGGCGATAAAGTTATCAAAAATCACATAACCGATGGATAAGAGTAGATGAACGGATGAAAATTACATTTCGGATGAGACTTCCGTAAAATCCGTTCTTAGTGAGCGTCTACTTCGCAAAATGAGTAACTATACTAAATTTCAAGTCAATCGGTTGTATAGTCTTGGAGATCTCGTGATGAGTCAGTCAGTGGTATTTCGCTTATATATATATATATATATTGTGAACCAGATGTTAACTTCGCAAATGTAATAGCCACAAGAATTTCTCATATAGATATTAGTTTCGCTTCTTAAAATTTTCACCTATCTTGTATTAATGCTTAATGTATTTATAGCAATATTTTTGAATTTTAACATGTTAAAGTAATTTAAATAATTTCCTCATTAGAGATCCAATGTTCAAGCTCACTGTAATTTTACAGCTATAGTTGGGGATAAAAGCCCGGAAGGTCTAAACACCTCGAGAAAAACAATTTTCGCCACTAAACACTAAACGTTGAGTTATATCTTGTAGCATCTCCATTCCTAGGTTTTCTCTCATAAGTCAATATTTTTTTTTTCTATCTATGCGCCGAACTGCCGATGTTGATATTAATGGCATGTTCTGGCGATTCTCTTCACCTAAATGTTCCAATTTTGACGTTCTAGAACTCATAAATACCTGAATGCGCTGCGTGCATCTAGACAGCCAGAGCTACATAAATTTCCCGACTTATCAATTGTTCCAGATTCTTATATCATGTAAGCCATACCGAAAACTATTAAGAGAAATTCGTCGATGATAGGCACATCAATGTTTATTTTTAGCAAGAACTCGGGAGTACCTGAATAAACTCCAGACGAGACGATTTTCTTCGATACCACCTGTCACGAAATTGTTCTGTAAATATCTGTACATATAATATAAGTTTCTTAGTAACTTAAATTTAATATATTTTCTTGAAAATTGTGTCAATATTTTTATTTCTCCTCCAAACGGCACAATCTTTTTCTTATCAGTGTAAGCACACGTCTAATCTAGTTCAAATCTCCTGCGCGGCCGATTATCTTTCTCTCTCCCTCTAACTACTACTATTGCTAATTCCTTCCAATCTGTTCTTTCTTTTCCTATTCTCTACCCTTCAATTGATATAAAACAAAGCTTATGTACGTAATTTATAAGTTGGGGCTCGGGACTACGTCATAGAAATGTCGGTAAGGTGAATTAATGGACAAGAAATGCGAGAACCTCGTTACACGTTCATTATTATTAATTTTATTTAATATGATGAATTCACAATATATTCATTCCTGTATCTCTTTAATTTTTACCTGATTTATTAACTTATGAATTCCTTAATATTTAAAACTTTTGGGCGTATGTAAATCCAATTTTCAATTGGCACAATATATATAGTGGAGATTCAATGCCATTAAGTAGCCTAGTGGTCAAGGTCGTGGACTAGTGGCCGGCGGTTTTCGTTCAGTCGCGGGTTCGATCCTTGGCCGCCAAAGACCCGCCGTGTAGCCGGGGCTGATGCACGTTAAATCTCTTCGGGGCCCAAAGTCCTTCTGTTGGCGTGGTGTGGATGTTAGGAGAGGGGGTGCCAGCTCAGGTGTCGTCCTCGTCACTTGACCGTGGTTCAAAATTACGAGGTCCGTCGCCAATAGCCCTCGTGTTGCTTCTAGTGCGACGTTAATAAAAATTAAACTAAACTAAACTTAAATCAATGCCATTAAATTTCATGCAACCAAACAACTGGGAAAGAGGTTCTGTGTAGCCGGGGCTGTTGCACGTTAAATCTGTTGGCTCAAAATCACTCTATTGGCGTGGTGAGGAAGTTTGGAGAAGGATGGTCAGGCATCGTCTCTTCACTTGACCGAGATTCAAAATTACGAGTTCCGTCGTCAATAGCCCTCGTATTGCTTCTTGTACGACGTGAATAGAATCAAGCAAACCAATCAACTGGGGGAAGGGGAGGTTGATTTTTTGAAAAATGTATGCATTGTACCGCATTTTATCAGAAGTTGTACATTAAAATTGGTACAAGCAATGAATTTTTGAACTGTTCTCTTCATTTATTCAAAAATTTGGTCCAAGAGGCTGTTGCATGCACCTTGAACTCCAGCCTGTGTTACATATATTTTTCCCCTTTTTAATTCCACATTTGAATGAAATTCTAATTTTATATTGAAATTTCCTTTTTTTAATGAATATTTTTTATTTATTTCGACATTTGTTGTCATTAAATCCACCTTCGGTAAATGATTAAAACAAAGACCTGAAACTTTAAATTTTCCTTTACAAATTTATCGCGTAAATAAGAAAACGAATATTTTCTGCCACTCCCTACCATAAAGGAGTGATTATAAGAACTCTCTTTTAGTGACCTTCCGCAACAATCATTATTATTGTTAATCTCCTTCTCCGAGGAAAGAACCATTCGCGAAAAAAAGCAATGACCTTGGCTTGGACATTGACCAAACTCAATGATACTGCTGTTTGTTTACCTTTTTAAGGTTCTCGTGTCTTAGCAGAGGGGGTGTGTGATTGACCCCGCCCCCATTCGATAACAGTCCTGTTGCAATGTCGAACATAACTAAAATAGGTGTTTGTGTCTGCGCTCTTCGTCGAATTAGGCGTGGGCGTGTGAAGATGATAAAAAAATTATCAGTTGAAGAGTTGTTTTGTTATGTTTCTCTCTTCAGGAAAAGTCCTCTTGCATGGGAAGTTTGACATTTGTTACATTTTTATCATCTGCTTTCTAATGTGTGTTATAATACGTAAGACGCGCGATTCAATACAAATAAAAGATTATAATTATTTATGTATAGTGTAGTTAACATTTTTTTTTTTATCTGTAATAGGCAATCGAAAAATAGCACGTTTTTCGAAATCAGAATGGAATAATGTAAAGGTTTTTAATGCAAATAAATAAACTTTCCATTTTCGTCATCAATGTATTTGTTAATTATATTAATACATTGTTTTTTTTATTTGTTTCGGTAACTTGTATTTCATTCTTTTTCGAATGCGAAGGGGGTGGGGAAATCGAAATGTCGTTTTGTATCTATGGATTTTGACCCCTCAAGGGCTTGCCTTCTTTAGATAAGTATGGACATCATGACCCTAGATATCCTAATTATCTTTCTTATCGCAGTAGTAGAGTGGTCAAGGTCACGAGCAAGCGGCCGACACTTGCCGTAAGACATGGGATCGAGTTCTGATTCCACTTAAAGATCCACTATTTAGTGGAGCTGATGTACATAAATCTGAGAAAGCTCTAAGTGCCCCCGCGTTGGCGTGTGTGGAAGTTTGGAGATGAGGTACCACCTGTTGTGTCATCCTCATAATATTAGGTCCTTCACCAAAAGCTCTCGTGATGCTTTTAAGTTCGACGTTAATAAACAATTACAATCAAATAAAAAAATATCACAATGTTCACGCGGTTAACTTTTCAAGTTCTTTTATTATAAAAGAATAAAAAAGTAACGTGGTAAATTATTTAAAATTAGAATAAGTTAAACTCTCTCCGAACTATGTAGCTGAAAAATTTGAAGTATTATGCTTTCAAATTCTGTAAAGTAAGAAACTAGATGCATATTATTTAATGGAAAACTTATAATTCGAACAATGACATTGTGCAATGTTCTGATATCGATTGTTTGAAGTCACTTTTAATTAATTTTAATGATTTCCAATTCCTCAGAAATTGGCTCAATTTTTATTAGTTTGTATTTGGAATGTATGATTTAAGAAAAATTATTTCCAATTCCAGGAAATCTTGATAAGTTTTTATGATCTTTTTTTTAATATTGCTGTTGATTTTTCAATAACAGATGTGTCAGATAGTTCGTTTGAGGTCGAGTGGTAGATGTTTTTTTTTTTTTTTTTCCCTGAAGGTTACCAGGTGTCTTATTCGTTATTTGGCCGTTTCTCAAAATTACGTCTTTCAAATTTCATTTGTGTTGTTTCTAAGTACGACGTTAATAATGAATGAATCAATCAAGGTTCTAGATCTCCAATATGCTCGTTATGAAAGTAATACCATTACTACTGGGAAATTTTTCATGTCACGCATACATACAAGAAGGCTCAAACTAGATATAAAATGCCATGGAGTTGAAATAGTTTATTTTATTCATTAAAAAGGGGTTAGTGTACTCGCGACTGACGTTGTTTTCACGACACCGAGTCGCCATCACGACGAGCCTTGATGCCATGAAAGACCCGCTGTATAGCGGGGCTGATTCACGTCATATCGGCTCGAGGTTCCAAGTCCTCCCGTTGGCGTGGTGTGGATGTTTGAAGAAAGAATTTCTTTTTGTCTTTTCTTTTTCAACAATAAAACTAATAATTTTTAAACTTAATTTCAAAAGAATCTTCCATTAAAACTGGTAGTTTTAATGGATCAATTTCACTCAGCATTAGTCCTATACAGAATTAAAAAAAATAATTCTGCTTTAGAATGGGGAGGGGTTGCGAATGAGGTAAATATTAAGTATGGACTTCTTTAACAAAGTGTTACTTTAAAATGAAGCATTGATAGTATATTTTCCTCATGGGCTGGGTCTTGCCTTCTTTAAATAAGTACGGGTATTAGACCCTGAAATAGTGATATTTTTTTTCTTTCTCATGGTGTTTACTGTCTTTGGTAAACATGGGTGACTCTTCCCCTTAATACTCTAGCGATCCTTCTTTATTTTCGTCCCTTCTATCAATCAATTTTTACCTTTATTCGATTTTTTTCTAACGTCTAGATGTCACATACAAATTGTTTAGCACATTATAGCCAGATTGGGACTTTAAACCTCAACTGTAACTTAATCTCCTCAGTTATATTGCATAAAATTATCAAATGATTTTTTTTGTGTGTGATTATACTATTTTATATAATATTCAAGGATACGTTTCTGTATCGATATACAATTGAATCGTTCTAGCATCGATTTGTGAATCTCGAGTTGCACGTGCAATACTAAAAAACATGCAAATATATTCTTTAAAGTTCAAACGTGCACGCGCTCCAAAACAGTAATTGTTATTCTTTCTGATTTAGAGATATCATTTCTACGAAATCAATTATTGAAATTTTCTTATCAAACTTTTCTTTTCCTTAAGTAATTCGTAACATAAATGATTCGTAACACATTAACTTGTTTGTTTGATTATCTAATTTCACATTTTTACCTTTTTCAGTTCATTGCGAAATACATGTTTTTGAGATAATTTTGATTTTAAGATAAACCATCTCTTAAGAATTATCTCATCTCGACCTGGCACTAGAGGAAATCTGTTGAGTGGGTGCTGCTGTTTATAAAATTCGCTTAATTGTTCACTCACTTGAAAGGAAAGAAGGGAGGGGAGGTGGAAACAAAGAGGAATATATCTATTTGTTTTCATCGTTTTCCGAGTAGCACAATGTTTCATGTTACCACATGGGAGAGAGACAAGAGAGACGAAATGTTGAGGAAGTGTGAATCACTTTCTCGGTATGTTTATTCATCCTTTGTTGTTGAGAAATCTCTTTGGAGAACATTCAACACGTTGAGAGAGATAGGGAAGATTTTCACCTGCTCGAAATCAAGGTCACGGTGATTACGGACCGAATCTTATGCTTGGTTATCTCGAAGTTGAAGTGGGAGAGAAAAGAGAGATGAAACGTATTTTTTTTGAAAAAAGTGTGTCGCATTTTGTTATGTGCCACCTTACGGTTTCAGTTTCATCTGTTCTTTTAGGAAAGTTACCCATGCAAACGGATTTTGTGAACATTAATTTTAGGATGAAGGCTATTGGGAATTGAAAGTGGTGTTGGGGTGAGAGGAGGGCATTAAAAGACAACAAAAATAACGAGTGTTTGAGGTAGTATAAGGGGTAGACACAAACACACAATTTAAAAATTTAGTCACAAAATGATAAGTTTTCGACATTTTCTGGATGAATTTGTACAGTGAAGTAAAAAATAAATTTTATGCCAACTTTAATCGGGTTTAGTTTTAAATACTACTGAGTATTTATTTCCTTCATTTTTTTAAAAATTTTTTTGATTGATACAAAATAACTTTCATCAAAGGAATAATATTACACATGAATTAGAATTACATCTATGTATTATGAGAAATAAAAATGATCAGTATAATTACATTCATAAAAGTATGGCTTGTTCTAAATAAACTCCTAGAAATTATAATTTTTCGAACGCAAGCTTCGAAAGTTTGGGTCAAAGAGATTACGGTGTTATGTTTCCTGCTCCGTGGTCGGGTGTGGAGAGTAGTTGGCCATGGCGGTTTTTGCGAACCCTGAACCAGTGAGGCCGAAGAAAAGTTGCCCAGTCTTTTCTTGTTGCGCCTTTACCCACCAGACCAAAAGAGACGTCCTGTTCGGGATAGTTATTATTTTGTTTTGACTTCGTTCGTTGTTGATGAAGAAAGCGGCTGCAAAATGTTCGACCCTTTGTTTTTGTTTATCTTTTTCGGATTTGAATAGTTTGACTCGATATGATTCCAAGTTCACGGAAAGTGAAATGTTCCAGTTGGTTTTTTTTTTTTTTTTTTTTTTTGTTAGATATTATTTTTAAGAGATTCAACCATTTTTTTTTATTGGTCAAATTTTAAGTAAAAAGATTTTTTTTCTTTCTTGTGTCAGTGATATCCGTCAAGATTAAAATTTCGGAAGGGTGAAAACGTGACGCAGGAATTTCATATCGACGTTGGAATTGATATCGCTCAATTTATATTAATATTGTAACTCGCGGATCACTTACTTCGCGGTTTAACCATTGACTCCGACTACCGCGAGTAAAACGAAGTTCCGACTGCACATCTCAACATTAACTAATTTGATTTTGTTTAAATTGATCCATATGCTCGGCCTGCCAAATTCTGGTTTGTTCTGAGCCGAATCACAAAATAAAAAAAATTTATATTTCTCTGATATAGAGAATAATACGCGAAGACTTCCATCTACAACGGGTAGTAGTGTAAATAACAAACATTCGAATGCTGGAGAACGCCATGTAAGCGAAGGCAAAGTACATTAGAGCAGGTGGTCTGGCGATGTCGCAATTAGTGATGCCAGCTGTATTTGAACAGAATTAACGTGCCGACGGACCGCTCTGCACCACATGCTTTACGGCATTGGAAAATAGTGGAATTTTCATATTGTGTTTGTAAGGTGCGAATGATGGAATAATTACTGGTTTTTAAATGGCAATCCAATTTTATCTTTAATGTCATGAAGACGCCTTCGACAATGAATTATTTTGTACCAAGTTAAAATAATCGCCACTTGTTTAACATTAAAGCAATGGAAGTCGTATTTTAACGTTGAGATATATGTATATATACTTATATATCTGTTTACGCCAAGAAAATAGCATTATTTACATAAAGAAATAGGGCAATTAATAATCAATAGCCGTATTTACATTTGTAAGTCGGGCACTTTCCGTTAGGTATATCTTATATCTAAAATTTATTGTATTTATTTTTTAAAAAAATTTTTGCTGTACTTATAAACATTACATTCTATACACAGATCATGATTGTAATTTCAAAAATTGAATTTAATAAAATTTTAATCGAATTTATGAATTTTATGATCCCTTTTTTTTCATATTTTTATTCAAATATTGTGCCATAGTTAAAATTTGTGAATGTTTAGTTGTGAAAAAAAAAGGTTATATTCAGTGTAGAAGAAAGAGCTTCACTTCATAATTTGGAAAATATTAGCTCTGTAGGAAGAATATATTTTACGGAAAGTGTACCAAAATCCTTTAAAAAAAAAACACTCACACGCACTTTGAGGGGGGACGGGAACGTAAATGCAATTATTATTATTATTTTTTTTTTTTATCTATGACATTATACGTTTGTTTACATTTTTAACATTGAAGACCGCAATGTTTTACTCACCAAAATACCCATGAATAAAACATTTCAGCGAAGAGCATTTTGTTATTTAACAGTTAAATCAAAATATGCAAAAATTTTGAGGCATAAAGTTACTTTTAAGGGGGACTAAATTGCATGATATACCCTGCATGATATTTTCTTTTATAGATAGTTATTTATAAGAAAAGAATTTATATTCATCATATTTGTACATACATATGCATTTGATGGAGGTGGGAATTGAACGAATCATTTAATATTTTAATTTTTTTCAAAATATTTCAATGTTATAAAATTCCTATTCTACTTTTACAAATGTTAATTTTTTCAAACAATTTTTCACTCTTATTAAGACGTTTTAACTTCCGGCGTTGTTGTTGAAGAGAGTCGTAGCAATACTATTCAAGATTTTTTTTTGTCCTATTGTCAGCATTACACAGTTTATTCATTTGGATCTAAATACGACTTTATTTCGACGTACGTTGATCCATTTTTTTTCTGGTATAAAAGGCATTTTTTGCTTCGTCTCTTATACCGTAATGTTTAATGAGTTTTCATTGTACATGTGAAAGGGAAAAATTATACATGTATGTGATGTTCTCAAATTTTAAACTCACAGTTATTATAAACAATTGTATGAATTGCAACGTTGCGAATTTGTATGAAAACTGATTCACACACATAGCTCTGTCTGACACGTGTTTCGAGTTTAGTTCAGGCTCTTTTATTATTGAAGATTTTTTTTTTTTTCATCTCTTTTACAGTAAGCGTAGACATTTAAAGCAATTTTTTCTTCATTTACTAACGATATGATTAATGCTGTAACGTCATTACTTTTTTTCCTTATGCATGAAAATACATTTTTGGGTTTCGAATAACATTAATTTGATTTGAGGGAAAGATTTGGTTAATGCAAAGTTAATGGAAGAAATTGACCTTGCATTAAATGTATCTCCTGTGATGATATTATTTGAGTGATGTACAAAAATACTTATTAAATATTCTTTTTTGATATTTTTTCCATTACGAGGTCCGCTGCCAATAGCCGTTATGTTGTTTCTAGTGCGACGTTAATAAAACCAAACCGAACCAATTGATATTTCCCCCCACCAAATCTTGACTGAATGTTATTTTTTTGGGGTGAGGTTCGTTATTAAAATTCCTATAACAGAACTTTCTTATGATAAATTATTTATATCAGTTTGAATATTGGATTAAGTAATTTTTAGCTACAATATTGGTACACTTTCCTGATATTGTTACAAACGTCAGTTGATGCTTCCCTACTACGCCTCTCTAAAAAGGAAAAAAGAGAGTTTGAGCTATTGACCCCTTAACCTTCGCGACCATTTGACGACTTTGGCGACAAATAGAACGATCTTAGGTGCTGGAATCTGACGAAATATCGTTAAGGAAGAAAGTTACAGACTTTTCGTGAATTTTCCCATGTGACGTCACGCCTGATAGGAAAAGGGTTTAATACGCCATGAGCTACAGTTGGGGAGAGAGTCTGAGATATCAGTCTATGTACGGAATCAGTTTGTCTGTGGAGTCTGACTTGTCGATCGATCGGACTGATTGAATTTGCTGGAGATTTGGCCTGAACTTAGCGGAACTGTTACGGAGAGTCTGTCTTTGGAGACTATGTTGAGGAGATCTATTGAGGGATCGACTGAACGCTGTTGGCACATGAAGTAAAGCGTTCTGGGTGAATTTGTAAAGCAGCAACGTGTATCTGCTGGGAATCGTCAGATCCTGCTCTGGAAATATGCAGAATGTTACTGCGGTGATTGTCTGCAGTGAGGAATTATAAGCTGGTGAGCTGAACGTTGCTGAAATAACCGTGACTGTACTTATTGTGTGTTTTGTTCCTGTTTCTGTGTTTCTAAATTGTGCAAGTGTTGTGTATCTGTTATTATCTAAGTAGTGCTATCTGTGTGTTGTCTTGAAGATTTACGAATAATTTGTCATTTGTTGTTATCCTCCGAGTTGGTATTGATTTTCACTCCACGCACACTCCCGCACGAAAAATATTTGCGTAACAATATGTTCAACAATGCTTTAAGCATTTTAGTTAGAATTTCCTGTATTTTAGCGCACAAAAATAAATTGCTTTTATGATTAAGTAAAAAACAAATCTTTTTTTTTTTTTTTTTTTTTTTTTGCTATTTTTATTTAATTTTTTTTAACTTCTTTTTATCTGTTTGTTCAATGGAAATGGCAAGTATACGCAAGAAATATTATCTATGTATAATATTAGATATACTGGAAAGTTTTGTTCCATTTCTAAAAGAAAATGATACATTTTTATGCATTTATAATGTTTATTGTACAATATAATTTCCATTATTACTAGGATTGGTTTATGAATAATCCAAATGAGTGCCTCATGAGTTGAGGGAGAAAACTTTGTTTAATCTAGTCGTCTTATGCACATCCTTGCATGCTCGAAACAAAAACGAATTCTTTTTGGACGGAGCTATAATTGGTGATAAAAAGTGAATTGTGTACGGAAAAATCGTTTGAAAAAGAGCATACTTGCAGCATGGACTATCTGTGCACTCCACTTCTAAATCGAATTTGAGCTAGAATTAGAGAACGCCGTGCATAGGTTGGGACCAATACATTGCGCGCATTTGAAGCCTTATGAAAAGCCGAATTCATAGAGGTAAAATCGGCAAATGGATGATTTAAAAAAACACTCAAAGAAAAAAAGGCCGGCGATGTTCAGTGGGGAAGCACATCATTCTGTTTTATGATAACGCCAGACCGCATGTTTTTTACAACGTTTTTCTGAATTTCACTTGGTGTGTGTGTGTGTGAGTGTGTGAGTGTGTCATCAAATTTTCGATCGTTAATTTAACCAACTTCCCATCAAGCTAGAGCTTTGAAATTTTGGGAATCGTTCGTACTCGCCTAACAATGCAATATTTAGACGTTTGCGAGAAGTTTTAACTAATATTTCAATAATTTTAATAAGTCAAAATATTCTTTCCTCTCGGCGCTTTTAGGATTGAGGGAAAAATTTCTTTCCCCCTCTGAGAACACCGGGCACTCCCCACACCACATGAGGCCTCGTAAAACTATTGTACTCACAAAGGGGAGATACTATCTCCCCTTTACTATCTCCGAGATAGTAAGGGTTGCTGACTTTTAGACAGTAATCATTCGCAAGAAAGAAAGTTTCCAATATTTGGCACCATGTCTTATCACAATAATTTTTTCTGAATTCTGGTTCCCATTTTTTTTTAATAGAATGGCTTACAAACTTTCAAATGCACGTTTTGATTTTATGAGTATTATGAATTTTTTAATACGCTCACAAATATCTCTTTTTTAGTTTATTTTAAAGTTAAAAATAACCAACAGTTTTAACTAATATTTCAATAATTTTCTTTAATAAACTTTGCCACCATATAAAAACGTTGGTTTTTATATCGAATTATTTGGCGACGTATTAGAAAATCGCAGAGCTAGGCTAGGAAATTCTGTTGCATTCAGTCCCACTCTCCAGACCTAGCACCCTCCAATTATCACCTGTTTCTCTTCATACAAAACTTTTTTGCGAGGGAAAAAAAAAATTCAAAACGGGAGATGTCAACCTCTCTGAAGCTAAAACGTTAAGCCTATTCTCAGTGTTCTAAATATTCGTGTGTTGTTCTGCATGAAGCAAATCTGCTCACATCATATCTTTCAACATATGTTTTATCTCTAAGCACATTTTTAAGGTTCGTTCTTGTTCTGTTCATTAAAAAAATGAAGATGGCGGAAGTTGACTCGTGTCTCGCGTACACATGTCACATCGTTGACTTATAGCATTTTTCCAACGTTAGGATAAATGAGTTCCGGAATCGGACGTCGCATGCTCGTGATAAACTAATTGGACCGAATCCAAAGATATACGTTTAAATTCAATTACCAGCCGCTACGATGATCCAAGGTCATGTTCGAATTTTATATTGTTCCTCTGTTCTTAAGTTGAATGTTAAACTTTCTTACGATATCTCATTGTTAAATTATGTGTTTTTTTTGTTTTTTTTACTTTTTGAATAAATCGGGAGGAAATACTTGTGCAGGTTTTATGCAGTAGTTGAATTTTTTTAAAATAAAAGTGGCAGAAGTTAAAGCATTTCGTGAAATCTGCATCCTATTTCAGTCATTAATATTTAAATTACTGTATTATATATTATAAGAATATGCACGGAAAGGAAAAAGTATATTAAACAATGCAGTGGGGTATCAAAATCGTTTGACCAAGGAAAATCAAAGTTTAGAAGTACAATATCTTTTTATAATTCGGCATTTCACCTTTCCGGCCCTGCCAGTAGTCTGACATTTTTACACCGACTGATAAGTTTTACGAACATTATTTATGCTTTCTACGAAGTGTGTCTCTTCAATAACGCTTCTGACACTACTGCAGAAGTACGCATGCGCCTGTTTAGCGTGAAACTTCTCTTTCGAATGAATGCTTTGGCTCTTGCGCCATAAAACTCCACTATCACTCACTCTTTCGAATGTGGTACTTCTCATTTCTTAAACAAATTCGTATAGCCGTAGCCTTCGTTCGTATTAGAGTAATTTTTGTTTTGTTTTGCTGGGAAAAAAATTAGCAACGAATTGTGAAATTTCTCATGAAACATGGAAATTCCACAACTGAAACTTTTAATGTCTATTGAAAGAAGTTTATGGGAATGACTGTTTATCGCGTGCACTTGTTTTTGAGTGGTTTAAGCGTTTTCAAGATGACCGAGAGGATGTCGAAGATGATTCACACCTTTCCACGTCAAAAACGGATGACAATATAACTTTATAACTAAGGCATAACTTTAAAATTCGGCCCGTGTGGTGACCGGGAATGACAGAATAATCCCACTGTAGCTCATGCATGTCGTAAGAGACGACTAAAATGGGTACCCAGCGTCTGGGGGTATAGCCGGGTGGCATCATGACTCCGAGGCACCCTAGTGGTCTTTAGTAAACCCAGGTGACGCGTCCCCGGGATACCCTAGCGATCCTTCTATATTTTCGACCCTCCTCCTTGTCAACCAACTATTTTCTTTTTTTCGATTTCTTCACGTCTAGACCACTGTTAAATCTTGTTTGGCGCAGCATAGCCATATCTGGCTCTTGCGCCAATTAGCTTCAAATTTACTTACTTACTCACTAAATTTTTCCAAAAATGCACAGCTTTTGCTGTTTAAATGAGTAAAAAATTAGTGATTTTCTAGCAATCTGATGTTTTCCGTGATCTGGTATTTTTCGGTCCGAATATCTGCCGGATTACTGAATGAGGATTATTTCGAAAGTGGTTCGAGACAAAAATTGTGGACTCATGATTGTTTTAAATACTACCTTATTGTGAATAATAAATATTATTTTTATTATATATGTATATAAATTAAGATAATTCAATAATTGATAGGTTATTTTTTCTCCCTATTGTAAACTCGGATTGTTGCTTTTAAAAAGGCCTGTATACCTTAAATAATAAATGGGTAGACTTATTTTATTTCTGATAACATAATGAGTGTTAAGTTTTCCATAACATAATGGGGTTGCGGTAGCAGATGAAGTAGAGAGTTGCGACTTCTACATTCAATCTCCTGAATTTTAAAGTTGAGTGAGTGAATGTAAAGGTTATTTGCGCATGGGCCAGATGTGGCTATGCTGCGCCAGACAAGATTTAACTGTGGTATGGACGTGATTAAATTGAAAAAAGAAAAGGCAAAAATTGGTTGACAAGAAGGAGGGTCGAAAATAGAGAAGGATCACTAGGGTATCTCGGGAGAGCGTAACCCGTGTTTACCAAAGACAGTAACCCCATAGGAAAAAAAAAAGATCACTAGGGTGCCTCGGGGTCAAGATGTCCGGACTTACCTGAAGACAAGTCCTTGAGGTCCCATGATATAATACAAAGGGGCAGGGTGCCCAGCTATACCCCCAGACGCTGGGTACCCATTTTAGTCGCCTCTTACGACACGCACGAGCTACAGTGGGACTATTCTGTCATTTCCGGTCACCATACGGGTCGAATTTTAAAGTTATGCCTGTGAATGCTTGAGGCGCCTTGGGATATAACACTTCCGATAGGGTTACGCCGTGTAATATAATGAAATGAATGATTCAGGGAAAAAAATAATTGGATATTCTACTAAACATAAATTTAGCAAAATTTAACGTAGGTTACATTTGGAAAGGCTAAATTCAGCATGGGTGCTGAGATTCGGAAAAATTTGGAAACCAATATGTTAAGGGTTAATTGAACGTGTTTACCTAGAGTTAAGAAGTTTGAAAAATGTGCCTATGCTTCTGACAGTTATCCCGTAATTTCCTTGGATATATTTTATTGAGAAGTGCATATAAGAATATACTCTCAAATTTGGGGTTTTTTTTGCAACAATTTATGAGATTGATTTCCCAAAGAGTGTAGTTTCTCTTGATTTTAAATCTATGTATTAATTTCTTTACAAAATAAAATTGCCTAAAATATGCTAAAAAGCATTTGTTTTAGAGATTGTGTGCCATAAATTGAGCAGTAAGAAGGTTAAGGTTCTACTGTGTGTGAAAGAGGTTTGACCGTAATAGTTCACTGTATATTTTCACTTAGTGCTATTTAAACGAATTTGACTGCATTATAGAATCGCAAGCAACATTAGAACAATGTGTTACAGTTTGCCCTTGTAGCTGTAAAAGATGCCAGGACCGGCATTTAGTTGGTCATGGTCTTTTCTACCCTCGAAATCTACCCCAACATGACGAACAAGGGATCGTTTCATCCAAGAACCTTGCTCCAGTAACAAGAGGTAGTGTTCTGTTACAAAAGTACATGTGCAGTTTCTTGGAAGAAGTTCTAAAGATGCGGGGTATATAGATACTGTCTCAACGGGGATGCCTCTTTTTCTCTGAATATATCTATCATTTCTTTTGTTTGAGCTAAATACTTTGTTCTCATTACCTGGCCGAATCTGCATTAGCGGGGCACCACCTTGAAATGTGTAAATGCAAGTTCACACCTGAGCTCCTACTTGTTTCCCATTGTGTGGTGAGCAAAGGAGAGACTAGGCCGTGTTTCTGTTTCCTAACCTTTTCTGCTGTCGATTTGAGTGAAGAACGAGGTTAAACGGGATGATTATTACGAAATCTTGTGTGTTGTCCTCATTTTTTCTCCTCTCGATTTTTCACGCCAGAAATAGAAACCGCGTAATTGTGAAGATTACTCCAACCGCACATTTACTTTTCTTCGTTTAATTCTTTGTTAACCCTCTTTTTTACTTCAATGAACGGCGCTTTTGGCATGAATGGAAGAAGCTGGTAGAAATTTTTTTTTTTTTTTCTGTCACGTCGAGTTTTGCCTTCGATGTGGTCAGTCCAGATGTACTCCTTTTGTTCGGTTCGGGCTATTTTAGGTATTGGAATGTTTATTACTCTCCAGTTTGATTCAATTTTGGAACTAGATCTCCGGTGTTATCTTTTAGATATTCCTGATATGGATGGGAAAGCGATGCTTCGTTGGAATTTTTTTTTTTCTTTTCGTGCATTGTTTGCGACCTTAAATAAACCAGGTTTTCCCTCCCCCCTCCTGACTTTTAATCTGGTTCTTAAAATGTGGTTTTCCTGTTTTATCAATTTTAAAGTCTTCCCTTTGTATTAGTTTCAGACGGGTTTTAAAATTTGTTTCGTCACGTTGCTTACGTATTAGATTTTTTAAATAATCGTTCAAAATGGCGTCATTATTTTTGAAAATTAGAAGGGTATGTTTAATATTGAACAACTAAATTTGTGATGCTGGGTTTGTGTTAAAAATTATGACCAAACAATTTCGTTTTTTTGTTTCTGGTAGATACACTTGGCCAAATATGGCCTTTGCTTGAAAAAGCAAACTTGTTATTCATACGCACGAGTAATACGTTACGTACGATGATACTTGTTTACATTCTCGTGTTTAAGAATTCTTTTGCTCACCTTCTTACCCAAGATGTCTGATAGTGGATTAAATTTATTTGTTCATCATTCTTATTTCAGATTATTTGATTACAACATTGTTTTGCTTATTTGGCTATATCCTTAAGAATCGGATCGTTCTTAAAATACACGTGTTTTTTTTATTTATTTATAATGAATGTTTCTTGAATGGGGGGAAAAAACATTGAAAAATATACGATTGAACTGTCTCATTTTAAAAATGCATATGTAATTTCGCTGTTTCTTTCTTTCTTTCTTTTTTTCACTGTTTCTTTTTGACTGTGGCTGATCATAGCTGCTAAGCAAAAAGTTGCATCGATTTTATTGGTTCATTTTATCCGCATTTTTTATATCGAATTTAAACATGTATATTGTGAATATTCTTATCTTCTTCGATTTAGATTCTATGGTAAATAAGTTGTTGTCGAACAGGTATGCAAAAATTAATAATTCAAAGTAAGGCTTATGACACAAACCTATCAATCACTGTACATGGTTGTTCGCATCTGTTTGAACTAATGATGCGGAAAATGTCTTATGATTGATGAGTATACCATGCGAAATAATTTATTATCTAGATTTCTTTATCTTACGTTAAATTCCGAATTCGGATTCGAATAAAGTATCATTTAATGAAGCGAAAACAAAATATTTTGAGTTTGTGGCTAGAATATATTACTATTTCATTCCAAATCTGTTTCCGGTATATTCGTTAAAACAGGAAGGATAAAAGGCATTAAGGGAATTTCTGAATGAGATGTATCGCTGTAACATACCCGTAGCGAAATCGGGAAGGTGCTGAGAATGGATTATTTTTAAGGTAATTCTATATTCGAATGACTAAGTTGATTTGCTTTAAAAAGGGCTCCTCTGTTGCGAAGTGATGGAAGTGACGAGCTTAAATGACCGGAGATATTCGAGTCTTGACCTTACCGATTAGTTTAGTTTTTATTAACGTCGCACTAGAAGCAACATGAGGGCTATTGGCGACGGAACTCGTAATTTTGAGTCTCGATCCAGTGATGAGGACGACACCTGAGCTGGCACCCCCTCTCCTAACTTCCTCTCCACGCCAACTGGAGAACATTATGAGCCTTGACAGATAAAACGAGCATCAACCCCGGCTACACGGCGAGTCTTTAGCAGCCAAGGATCGAACCCGCGACTGAACGAAAACCGCTGGCCACGAAACCGAAGTCATGACCACTAGGCTACCGCGGCCGCCTTGACCTTACCGAAGACCTGAAGACACACAGAGGCAAGTTTTTTTACGTCTTAGGTACATTCCACCAGTAGCTCTGGGCTGTGTTGCCATCTATTTTTCTAATCCTGTGTCGTCATTTTGGCTGCTTGGTTTTTTTCACCCCTTTTGGGGAATGTTTTTCATTCCTTGGTGAAAAGGTTGGTTGACGTTGGGTGCCTTGAAAGGTTTGGACTACACGATGGAATTTGTTCAGGGTGCGCCTGGTGCGATGCTATTAACAAATGAACAATCTAGGAATTTCCTTTGGGGTTGGTTATTTAGGCTTTTTAAACTTCTGTAACCGTTGTTGAAGAGAGATACCACAGTCGTATGCTTCCTCCTCTGGCTGCTTTAATATTTTATGCGTATATTTTCAGTTTCTTATTACTTATTTCATATTTAGGTTTCAGTTATATATATAATCTTCTGAAACCTAATTATTTTTATTAGTTTTATCTCATTGTTTGTTCTTTATTTAAGGTAACCGAGATGATGACAATGAAAAATGAGATTATTTTATGCCAAGTTTAAAATCTTTCGCACTTTTTAAAAATTAAAAGCAGTGGAAATCATATTTTAACATCAAAGTATTTGTGCATTTATTTATGCCGAGAGAATCACATTTATGGGGATAAATAATTATACTTTCGAAATTAGTAATTAATAACTGTATTTGCATTTTTAAGCCATGCACTTACCGTTAGGGTAATCTTGTGCAAAACCTACCTAGTGTATAACTTTAAAAAATCCCAGAGAAATATATAGAGAATGTTATGTTTGTTAGTGAAATTTTATAAAACTTGGGACACTGAAATTTTAAGATTGAAATTTTGCTTATTTTTATACTAATGCTGTACAATTACAAAAGTTTGTGAGAGGTAATTAAGAAAAAAATATGTTCATTGTACAGGAAATAACCTCATTTTATGATTGCAAAATATAAGTACTATGGATGAAGTGGATTTTGGGACTATAATCCTAAAATCCGCATTTGAGAAAAACGCTGGACATATTTTTTCTGTGCGGAAACTTAAAATTCAATTTTAGAACGTTTTATTTCCCAATTTTAATAAATAATTAATCGACAGATTCAGCAATGTGCCCTCTGTTTTGATTTAAATATGAATTTAAGCCTTTTATTTTTTTCGGCAGTTGTGTAATCCCGATGTTAATGTAATCGTTTCCTAAAATAAATTCTTTTACATTAAGTTATATCACATGCTAAATTTATAAAGGATTTTCGGTTCTCGAAGTCCTTTGTAGCCTAGTGGTCATGGCCTCGGACCCGCGGTCGGCGATTTTCATCGAGCCGTGGGTTTGAGCCTCGATGTCACTAAAGTCAAGCCGCAGTTGATGCACGTTAAATCTGTCGAGGTTCAAAGTTCTCCTTATGGTGTAGAAGTTTTTTATTTTTTTGAGGAAGGTGCCAGTTCAGATGTGGTCATTGTCACTTGTCCAATGATCAAAATTACGTCGTCCGTCGCCAATAGTCAAAAGATGCTGAGTGCGGGGGGTGATAAGTTTACCAGGGAGTCGGTTTGTAGCTCTAAACCCCTTTGGTAAGCTCGATTCCTTAGGGTATGTAGCCAACAACTCTTGTATTGCTTCTAGTGCGATGTTGATAAAAAAAACCAATCTATGGATACTTCGAAAGGAGGCTTACTATCGCTGTGTTATGAAAAGTAAACTACTCTGAGACTGAACAATTTTTGCTGCATTTTGCATTTTATAAAAATTTACATATATTGTGTTATCCGTAGAAAACTACGTAATTAATCTACACTTGTCGTAAAAATTAATTATCTTTAAAGAACATTGCGTGCTAGATTTGAACTCGTCATCATTTAATAAATAAGTTAAGATTTAGTCACGTTTTTCACTCGTGACAAAAATGAATTAATTCATTTAATGTAGGTTTTACATCATCCAGTTATTGGAAATTACGAAAAAAAAAAAAAAAAAAAAGCTTTTAGTACCTATTTTGTTGAAATTGATTATGCTAATTATGTAATATTCTTATGTAAGGTACTTGTAGATGGCGAGTTTTGTAATTTTTCATTATGTAGCAGATGTTAATGAATAAATAACGTGTATTTTGATTCTTTTTCATGAATTATTGAAAACAAATGCCTAACAATATTTATTTATATGTTAAGAAATGTATTCTCGACATTTCAGCAACTTCGGGTTAATCAAAAGTGAACCATAGTATTTTTGTAGAAAAATTAAATCTTTAATTATTCTTCGTTGTTTCTTGTAGTCGTTGAACATTTTTATTGATTCGCTGTGCATTGAAATCGGTATTTTGTGTGAAACATGCACTGTCATTTTTTTTATAGGAAAATTACGATCCTTACTTATTATCGATTCTAATAAGTAAGGATTGGTATAAGTAATTGTGACAATTTTCATTTCATTGTAGCGTTTGTTTTCTAGCGGTTACATATCACGTTTGCACAATATTGTAACTATATATATATATATATATATATATATATATATATATATATATATATATATATATAGTGTGCTGTATAATAGTTAAACGTTCTGGAAGCCCAACATGGGTGATCTTCAAGTGTTAATGAAATATGAGTAAGTATTTGTGACTAGAGAAGCTCGTCACTGCTTGTTTTAATTATCATTGTACTGTATTTTTAATTATTTTGTGCTATGTTTTTTATCATTAAGAGATAGTTTAGTTAAATTAATGTAAAGTTGCTAGAGAATGAGACGAAATATTTTGTCGGATGTTTATATCATCTACACTGATTTAGAATGTGCGTAAACACATTTAATACACGTTTTAATTTTTTTTTTAATACCTAGAATGATTTACCTGTGGTATCCTCGTTAAAACCACATTTAATGCTCGGTAATTTGGCCTGCCTATGGCCCCGAACATGTCGGATTAAAGAGTGCTTTCCTAACCGTCTATTGTACACCCATGTGGTGACCGGGTGTGAAAGAATAGTCCCACTGTCTGGGTACCCAGTGTCTGGGGATCGTCCTACCCCTGGGGATTATACCAGAGAGCCTCAGGGGCTTGGTCAGGGGCATCATGACTACGTGGCACCTTAGTAATCTTTTCTTTCCTTTGGGGTTTACTGTCTTTGATAAACATGGATGACGCACCCCCAGGATACCGTAGCGATCCATCTTTTTTTTCGACCCTCCTTGTCAAACTTTTTATTTCCCCAATTTGCACAGTTCCATCTTGTTTGGCTCAGCAGAGCCGCATTGGGTTCTTGCGCCATTAAACTTAACTTTCACGGACACACTCATCATCTAGCGTAAACTCCTTTGAGGTTACATTTTTTGGTCACTATGTGGTTTTCGTAGAAGAAAAAGTGAACTACGACCTTCGCATATTGTTTACTACTTGTTTACATTTTTATGTCTTATTATTTATTAATATGTTCCGCATTCTTTTTTTTCTCTAGTCCAAACTGTGCATCTTGTTTATATTATTTAAGGGGCATAACTTTCTTTTCTGTACTTGTGCGTCTTCTTTTTGAATGTAGTATGTGCTCACATGTTGAAAGTAGCATTTGTGTTTGTTGTAATAGCTTTCTTAAGTAAATGAAATAATTTTTACCAAATTAATATTTTTAATATTGATTTTATCTTTTTGAATTTAGACAGATTTCCTGCATACCTTGTTTGTTCAAATTGACCTAGTTGTGTAAAATGCACTTGAATTGAGTAATATTAAATTAAATTTTTTAAGTTGAATTTTTTTTTTTTAACTATTTGATGACCAATGAATGTATATAGAACTTAAAAAGTGTTAAATAATACCGTGTCAAAATGCATTCGATTACTTAAAATTTTGTAAAATTTTACTTTTCGTGTGAACAATTTTTGTGTATAGTTTTAACATAAGATCGAAAAAATTCGGCATCGGTGTTTTTTTTTTTGGGGGGGGGGGCCCCCCACATTTCCCCCCATGAATCCAACATTTTAAATCTTGCCACGAAGCTTACCAGAACTGATGGCACAGAGGGAAAGCGCTCGTTTACAGAGAGTTCCCGGATTAAAAACCCAGTGCTGAGAGTATTAAATATTTACTTTACAGTTTGCTTTAATTGTTCTCTTTTTTTCATCTGTAATTTCTGAAACCATTCAGAATATTCTTCGGGGGCTGATGAACGTTAAATCTGTCGGAGCCCAAAGTCCTTACGTTGGCGTGGTGTGGAAATTAGGATAGGGGGAGTGCCAGCTCAGGTGTCGTCCTCGTCACTTGAACGAGGTTCAAAATCACGAGGTTCGTTGCCAATAGCCTTCGTGTTGCTTTTAGTGCGACGTTCATAAAACCAAACCAAACAATCCAGAATATTCTTTACGTTTCCAGAGCAGTGTTCTGGAATATTCTCGTATAATATATAAACCCATGTTTTCTCAGCCAAGTGTTGTTGCTCTTTGTAATAAATCATGTTGTTTAGATATCTATTGTGTGTTCAATTCAACCTGCCCACTCCAATATCTACGTGACAATATGTCTCGTTTTTTAAAGTAAAATAATACATTTTTTAGTTGTTAATTATTTAAAATTCCTGCTGTTTTCAAATTTATTTATAATGCAATAATTTATTTATAATATCTGTGGAAAATAAATGTATTTTTTTACAGTTGAATGTCACATACAGTAGTACCTCTTGTAAGGTACAAAATGTCTTGTCCAAAGGGTGCCCCTATTGGGAGGTATTACTGTGTGTGTATATATATAAACACACACCATTGTTGTTGGATGATTCTACTCACCCGAGTAATAAATAAACTAAAAATATTTTAACCATCCGAATATGTAAATGAAAATGTTTTATGCTTCACACACTGAATAGAGACAGGATTAAATTTAAACAAAATATTCTATTTTAACCCGGCAGATTCAAAGGTAACCGCAAGATAGATTACTCCAGTGTACGTTCTGACCTTTTTTAAGGGTGGTGTCTTTTTACACGATTTGTCTAGAAATTTGTGTGGGTGTCATTTACTTAGATGAGCAGATTATTTTTATCCTCCTCCGACCGTCTGGCTTCCGATTTTTGTTCTCACCCTTTTTTTTTTCCTGCTGTAACGGCATCGGCTATAAACATTTACGATATATTCTCTCTTTTAATCAACCGGCGGTGCACACCCACGGTCAAGCTGCCGTCACTTAATATATAAAAAAAAACATAAATCGTGTTTTCTTCCGATTCAGGATGGATTGTAAACATGCGACGTATAATATGAAGCAAACGAACATTTTTCGTATTTCCGCCTTCCGGAAAAACATCTGTCGTTCGTTATTTATTGTATGTTTCAGAACAATCTGAAATTCGGGTGATTTAAATGCAAACGAACAACTGATTGCACAAGTTTCTTGTTGACGAGTAACTATTACTACTACTTTGTATCCTCTTGCAATTCTCAGAAGATAGTCAGACATCCAATTCTCGAAATATATTTCGAAGGAACTACCATTTTGTTTAGTTTCATATTTAATTTCTGAGTCAGACCCATTAACTCGCGGTAGTCGGGAGTCATGGTTACCGTGTGTTAAGCATTAATCTAAATTGTGCGATTATATAAAATAAACCGTGTGGTAAGCATTAATATAAATTGTGCGATTATATAAAATCCAACATTGATGTGAATTTGCTTCGTTACGTTTTACATAATTTTTTAAAATTACGGACATTACTTGTACAAAAAAAAAAAATCTTTTGACTCTTAAAATTAGATCAAAAATGGTTCACCGTAATGTTATTGACCGCGAGATCGTGAAAATCTTTTAACGGCCCCGCCCCCCTTTTCCTCCCGAAAAAAAAAAAAAAAATCTAGACTAGAATATTTAGCATCCAATCCAAACATTCTAAGTGGGAAAAATAAAAGGTATTCAATTGGTCTCGACCTTCTCTCAGTCCCAAACTTTCAAATATGCGTCTCAAATACAATCTTATGTTCATCTCCTTTTTAGTCAGATTTTTATCTTTTTTTTTCTTTCTTTTTGTGATGAAAGTCACCGTTTGTGCTTAACGATCAGAGGAGTTGCGGCTTTTGGTTTCGTAAAAGATTTTCACTTTACCCTTTGCTAATTTGGAGTGTAGGTTTGCTTTTCCACATTGGAACTCTGTGGCACGTTTGTTCCACGATAAAAAAGAAAAAAAAAAGTATTCATGTCTTCTTAACAGGAAGTCCCGATGTCATCTGAAAAATGATTAATCTGAATTTCATAAAAAGCCATAGTAAAAACACGAGTTCACGGCATTTTTGTATAAAGAAAATATTTCCGTTAGTTTTTTAAACCACAAGATAGTTTATGTAATACAGAATTATGTAAAAAATCATAGTGTATCATGGAAATATAAAATAAAAAATTTTAGTGGTTGGTATATTAGGAACCTGGAAAAATATTATGTCTTTTTACTCAATACATCAATTGTTTTTTTTCTTGTCTTATTTAAGCAGGTCGTAAGAGGCGACTAAAATGAGTACCCAGTGTATGGGGATATAGCCGGGCAACCTGCCCCTTGGGATTATATCAGGGGACCTCAGGGACTTGCCTTCTTTAGGTAAGTCCGGGCATTATGACCCCGAGACACCCTTGTGATTTTTTTCTTTCCTATAGGGTTAACTGTTTTTGGTAAACGCGGGTTATGCTCTCCCGGGTTACCCTAGCGATTCTTCTCTATTTTCGACCCTCCATCTTGTCGACCAATTTTTTTTTTTTTTTTTCAATTTCTTCACGTCCAGACCACATTTAAATCTTATTTGGCGCAACACAGCCATATCTGGCTTTTGCGCCAATAAATTTTTACATTCACTCACTCACACTTACTCACTGTCATAATTAGTTTCAGTATTGGAAAATTTGTATTTTATTAAGGGAAGATCCTTCCTCCACAGGTTCAATTCACTGTTAAGCGAAATCTTGTGTTTATTTGCTTTCAGACCGAAAATTATTCTTGCAAACTGTAACTTTGCAAATACCATCTATACAAACTTTTCTAGCACGAAATAATGGTTTGCGTTTCAGTAAATTATCATTCATATTTTTGGAATTTTTTTTAAGGCTGTTATACTTGCGATGTAATTTATTTGTGATTGACCGTTCTTTTTCTAATTAATATATAACACGAGTCAAGTTTTTCAAGCCATTTGGATAATTTATACTGTGGACTTTATTTTAATTTTTAAATAATATTTTTGTGTTTATTCTCCCCACTGATTTATAGCTATTTATGAATATCGCTTTCACATGAATATTCAAATATATATGATATATTGTCCGTTGCATTTTTTTTTACTCTGAACTATGTTTTAGTTAAAATAAGTGATTAAATATTTTTTAACGTTATCAAATTTTTTATTGGTCTTTTAAATGCATAACATTACATCATTCAGAATTTTATTTTATTGATTTTATTACTCACATTTATTGAAGGGTGACTAAGTATTTACCAACATACTATTTTTGAATCTATTACGATGATAGATATATTTTACTGCGAGAATAAATTATTCGTGTGCTACAATTTGTTTTTAGTTGTTTAACACCCACGAATTTTTTGTAGGTGAGTGTAGACTATATCCGGCAAACAGAGAACAGAAGGCTCGATTTTACTCTCCCACCTAAACCCCTGATTGTTGGCGCGTCTCAAAGCTATCTTTGGCTAAGTTTTTTTTCTTTTTTTAAACAGAAATTTGGCTCTTCTCCGTGTCAAATAGCATTCATGTGATTAGTGTTCATGTTCGGAATGAAGCAAAAAGGGGGGAAAAATTACGTAATAACGACTATTGATAAAAAAAAAAAAAGTTGGTCGTGAATATATATATAAGTAACGCATTCGAATTCATGAAAAGCGACACGAATGTGTACCTATACTCTTGAGATTCGTAAGAAATATCTTCTAAAAGGGTCATATAAATTTGGGGATTTTCAAGTTGATATTGGAATGCCGCCAGTAGCACCCACTGCGCAGCACGCTGATGAACCAAACCAATATAAATTCTTTGTCGCGGTCGCAGTGAACTTGTGATTTGCGAGTCTTGGTTTCCACAGAAGATGATATTGTATGGAATAATGGGAAGGGAAAGGTAAAAGTTCAATCCATATGGACCCCTCCCCCATACCTATCATGTGACTAGGCTTTATAGTTCTGAATGTGAGCATGCACGTGCCCGTCACATAACCTTGGTCCATTACACGTAGTGGCCTCGGTAGCCTAGTGGTCATGGTCGCGGACTCTCAGCCATCGGTTTTGGTCGAGTCATAGGTTCGAGCTTTGGTGTCATTTAAAACATTCCGTGTAACAGGGGCTGATACACGTTAAATCTGTCGAGGCTCACAATGTTCTCCAGTTGGTGTGGAGAAGGAGGTGCCAGCTCAGGTGTCGTCCTCGTCACCTGACCGAGGTTCAAATTTACGAGGTCCATCGCCAATAATCCTCGTTTTGCTTCTAGTACAACGTTAATAAAACCAACCAACCATTGTTCGTAACCCTATCTGTTGCTAAAGTGCGACATAAGTTAGAAAAAATCATAATGCCTAAATCCAAACAGAATCTTATCTTTGGAAAAATATTTTTTTCATTCTGTTGTTATTCTTTTGCAAAAATTTTAGTAATATTGGTGTATATTCTGTGCTGTGTAATGTATCTAATTTAAAAATGTGTGAGAATTTAAAAAAAAAAAAAAGTATGCGGAAATACTTTTTGTGACTGACAAAATTAAAAAATAACTAGCTAAATATATTATTTAAGAGTAAATGATATTCCTAGCAGTTTTGAAATGTTTTTTGTTCCGTGTAAAACTAAAATTTATGAATATTTGATAATACGCTTTCTGTATTCAACAGAATTTTTTTTTTGGTGTTTATTTATATCAGACGGTAAACCATTAACTCAAGTATTGCGAAGTTTGTTTTACTATTAATTCTTTAATATGAAACGCTGTGATGTGAGCATTTAAAAAACTATTCATTGGATATTGTGTGAAAGGAAATAATTACAAGCACCCCTTTCTCTCATTAATTAAAAGTTACTCGAGAGCACAAACCATTAATGAAATGGACAATCAGAATGACCTAATTCACAAGGCCGTTGTAACAAACGTCGCGAGACCCTCTCACCAGTAGAAGAGTTGAATAAACCTCCAGACAAATGGTCTGGTACAAACGCATTTTCGTTTCATCTGTTGGGTTTCCGGAGGAGTAAAAAACAAATATGAAAAACATGCCCCTTTCTCGAGGTCTTAAAATAAAGGAAAGGACAAAATCCTGTCTGAGAAAAATAATAATAAAGTAAAATATAAGTCTTCCAATCGTCGTAGACAAGTTCTTTACTTTTTGTTTTATTCTTCCATACTACGTTCTAAAAATCACGTGCTTCGAGGATATCCCTGGCACTGTGCCAAGAAATGACTAGACTGAGCAATTTGTTGGCGACCATTTGGGTTTGCCGATGTGGAACGGCGCCGTCGCCAAAGGTTCTACGCGCGTTTTTACTTTTCGAATTGTGGCGTAATGAATTACGATATTGGAATTCGCAGTAGACTTCTTCGTTAAAAAGGAACGAAGTAAAATATCTGAAGAAAGGATACCAGCAGGAAAAATGGAATTTATTGGCATGGAAATCTCGCTTACTTCCATCTCTCAGGAGCTTCGAATGCATGCACGTGATTTGCGCGTGAAAATGGCTCCGCTCCAGACTCTCATTCGAAAATAAATGGAACAATGAAATTATTTGACATTTGTTAATTTTTTTCCAAGGTTTATCACATGAGTAGAGTTTTCCTGAAAGATTTTTTTTTTTTTTTGCTAGTGGATCTTTCAGTTAATGTAATTTATCTGTCAATAAGAATGATTAATATTTAGTTGTTGAAGTCGCTTTTTAATCGGTATCAGTTCATGTGATTTTCGAATCTAATTTCATCTATGAAGTAATATCCCTTGTAAATTTCATGTAACTTAAAATAAGCGAATTAAGGGGGGTGTTTTGTATGATATGCTATCTGGGACGAATTTATTTTATTTATTTAAATGTCGTATATTAAATTCATTTAAATTAATCTCTGATAATGTCCATGTCATTGAATATTAATGAATTTGGTAACTAGGTGTGGTCACATTTATATCAATATATTGCTCTTACGAAACAAAGTTTCTTTCCTGGATTTGCTGGACTTCCTTTCGTTTTTAGGAATTTTCTCCTTATTTTAGTTTGAAATAAGTTTTCCTGCGAGAATTTTGGTAATTTTTAAAGAGTATTTGTATTAATTTGGTAAAGGGAAAATTTATGAAATATATTGTCCTCTTAATAAACGTGTCGCAGTCATTTTCAATTTATGTTGCTAACTAAGGACAGAATCATTAAAGACTTCTATTTTTTAAAAAATATTAAGACATTGAATAAATTTCATTAAAGTTGCCAAACCTAAAATTTCATCTTTGCATTATATTTTGTCATCGTATTAAACACATTGCTCCGTTAAAAATCTCAATTTTTATGTATTTCGTCACCTGTGTCGTTTTTATTGCTATATGTGTTCTGTAATTATTATTTAACAAAATACATTTATTTTTCACTACGTTAAGAATAAATATTATGTACAATTGTTCATGAATAAACAGAAAAGAGTTAATAAATTATCTTGTAATTTTCCATTACACGTTTTAATTTCATTTTTCACTAAATACATAAATATCTTGTTCTATGCTATAATTCTTTCGATGCAATTTATCGCGTGATATGTTAATTTTCAATCTGTTTCTAATAAATCCGTTGGTAGTATCCAAGTGTATAATTATTTTTTGTTTACTTAATCGTAAATTCCTCATGCATTAAGAGGATTATTTCTAGGAATAAATTTATTCTTTTCTTTTGAAAACACCCGAGTGCTCTGCATTTAACTATGTTCACTTTAAACTTTGTAAATCATACACTTGGATTCGGTTGAGAGGAAAATCCTCAACCAAATATTTTCAATTTCTTGCATGTCATTGCTTTTACTCCATACATTTAATTTTATCAATTTACATTTTATTCTGTATCCTGAGGCTGAATTTTAACTTGTTTTATCTAGAAAAATGGTAATGTCTTCATTTGTTTTTGACATATTATATATCTAGAGAATTCAGTGCCAGAAATTTATGCAACCATCAGTGACGTACACAGAAATTAATTTTCAGGGGTGCATATCATTATTACCCTGAAAGAAGCAATTTTGTAGAAATGCCACTTGGTAAAAAGTAAATAATACGCTATATCAGCCTTATTTCTCTTATTTAAAACTGTTCAAGTATTGATATAATTGCATCAAGTATTAAAAATTACAAAAATGAAGATTATTTGAGAAAAATAATTAAGATACCTCAAAAATAAAAAATAAAAAAAATTTAGGGGGAGACATATTCTATAGGGATGTATCCTTCCCCCTTTCTCTTCATTTACTAAAACTGGTGCCCAGAGGCGCACTTTTAGGTACAGCAAAGACTACTCTATTTTCTCAGGAATCTGTGTAGTTAGAATCCTTCTTTCTTTTCGTGATGAAATAATTTAAGCGTGACTAGAAAAAAAAATTCTTACTGTAAAATTTGAAATATCTATATAATTGTATGATAAAAGAATTATCCGGAAAAATTTCAATTTCGAAGGGGAAAAAATATAGGGAGAGGGGGAATGCATATCTCCTTTTGCACCCTCTTTTCCCGGATCCCCCACTGCATCCTATCAACCAACTTTTTTTTAAAACGGGAAAACGCTTAATCGATTTCGTATAAAATATTGATTTATAATTTTGTTCGAACTCTTGTGAATTTTTTTTTTATGAATAGGGCGATTTAATTTAAAGTAATTAAAATCACACTTTTTGAAAAAAAAGTTTAAAAAATATATATCTTTTACTCTGGCTTATACCTGGTTGGAAAATGTTTCATAAAATAGCTGGTTTGGAAAACATTCCTCCTTTTTTTTTCTTCTTATGAACTGTTTCAAAGGAACGAAGATTTTAATACTCGTGAATACTAGTTTTATGGGCATTTATCCACCTGAAAGTTATTTATAAGCCCTTACTTTTACTGGTAAAATCTAGAGTCGATGCTCATGTAATCTATTACTATTTTAAATGTACTTTTCATTTTGATAGGGTTTTTTTTTTTTTTTTTTTTTTTTTTTTTTGCTGGTAAAAAAAATGCATTCTTTTACTACTGTTACTTTTATTTTACCTACTACCTGATTTACCGATAAAACAATTTTTCAAATAATAATTAAGATACACAAGGGAAGTATCGTAGAGATTTAATTATTAGTATCAAAAAACCGAGATATCTGGTTACTCTTAGATCTGCATATTAATTGATCCGTATGTATGCACTGTTGTAAATTTGTTATTAATGTTGATTAGAGTTTTTGGTTTCAGGAAACCGTAGATGAAATTAACCTGCAGTATCGTAAAATTTTAACTGTTCCAAAAAATAATTGAGATAGAAAATTAATTTTTTATAATTCTTAAGACTTCTCATCATCCAGAGTTATATGTTTCCCTCAGCGTTTCTTGACCTTTCGAAGTCCGTCATGGTAGAACTCCGGAGATTGAATATCTTCTCCACACAGAGGGTTACTTCAGTCCAGTGCTTCCTGGAACCAAACAAATCAATATTAATAACTCTCCATTGCGACACACACACATCATGTACATATGGATAATTTAATTTGCAAGATTAATTTTATCCAGATATTTCGTTTATTTTTTAGTAATAATTAAAATTTTACGATACCTCCTCGTAGATTCATATTTGGCAAATTGACAAATATGAATCTACGAGAAGTTATTGTAGAAGTATCGTGCTCTCTCGATTAAGTTACATTTTTTATAGGATAAAATTTCTCGTAGTTCCCTGATAATAGGCATCGCCGTATGTTTTAACATTAATTGTGACAATTTTTTGCGAGTTTGTCCAACAATGTAAGTGTTGAATACATTTCGTTTATCTGTACCTAACATTAGGTTTGCTTTACACATTACTGTTTCGTAACTGGGGTTTCAAACTTATTTAGAACACGTGGAAGAATATATTTTTAAAGACACGCTCGACGTGCAAAAAACTACGGGAAATCCCGGTAAAAAGTGCATGTATGTACACCCGGAGAACTGCTGCGTCTTCGCTTCCGTATACCTGTTCCAGAATCTGATAATACTTCGCCAAGTGTTAACTCATCCGCGTCTTCCAACGTTGATTCCAAAAATCTCTACCAGAAATTGTTTACCGGCTTAAACATCTTGGCTGGGAATGACGGTATTGTCGATTTGACCGATATGACTTGCGTCTGCCTGGGTTTTTTTTTTTTAAAGAGACATTCCTTTACATTACTAAATGCTGATTCGACTGAAAGATATGACGTAAACGCTTGCAGGTGGCATCTTAACATCAACAATGACCCCTAATTTTAGCACTGGGAATTGTGTGTAGTGAAGTAATTCAAATTTCTAGTAAAAATTTTGTAGTTAAGATCTTTAGTATCGCAGCTGGCAGTTTATGAATCGAGTTTTGGGTTCGAATCCTAATCCACCATTTTGCTGGATAACGAGGAATGCTTAAATCGATCTGGACATGGAAATCGTATGACATGGAAGTTTGGAGAATGAGGTACGTATTTGGGTGTCACCCTTACCGTTTGATTGTGGTTTGAAATTACGAGGTCTTATGCCTCATGTATATCTGAAGCGACGTTATTGAACCCCCAAACCATATGTTTTGAATGTTTTTGTGTCCTGGTAAAACTGGAAAAAGCAGCCAATAACAATTGCTGGTTTATTTGAGCAATTGCTGGTTTATTTACATGTACCAGCAATTGTTATTGGCTGCTTTATTTGAGGGAGAAAAAAATATCCTGGGAGCTATTTTATACATAACTATATTTTTAATTTAATTTTTCCCGTATTCATAAAGCAGTACAAAACATTTTAATGTTACATACATTTAATATTACAAACATTTTTGGACTACAGTGCGTATCAGTTTCATGTTTCTTCCGTGAACTATATTAAATTTATTTTTGACATTATTTAACTTTCGCAATATTTAAAAAAAAAATTGAAGCGTCTTATTAAAATGATAAAATACAAAATATTATTGCCGTTTTAAACGATGCAAACAAGTTTGCCAATAAGTCTCTTGAATGCGAAGAAGTTTGTTTTTGTTATCATTTGAAGAATGACCAAAGGCATTTTAACTAGCCACACCGTAGGAGGAAACAGTCGGCATCCCGTGACCAAAACGGGAAATGTCCGCCTCTTTTTTAGGTAACGGCGGTCACGTGACGTAAACATAAGAGCGCGTGGTTGCGATTAAGCGTTTGTCATTCTTTTCTACTGGAATAGTGTAACGTTGTCATCCCCCCGGCTTTTCTTTCTTTTTTCCCCTCTTCCTTTGTCTCATCTTACAGTGTATGGTTACATAGATTTGAATAGAGAAAACTACAAGTACTCGTTTTTGCATGGTCGAATTCAAATAATTTTTTGCATTTCTGTGAGAAAATTTATATTTCGTAGTAATTTCCTGCGTCAGAAATGAGAGTAGTATCGCTTTTTCTTTCAGAGAGAATTTCTTGCACATTTGATTTGGACCATTTTTGTTTTTCTAATTCGGAAGCTGTGAAGTAATTTCTTTCATTTCGTGTGGCAATAAAATTATTCAATTGATATGGTAGTAACGCATTTAGTTTTTGTAAATAAACTATAAATTCATTTCTCAATTGCTTTTTCGTAAATAATAATTGAAGTTTGTATTTTTTGACTGTAGATAATTCAAACAGTTGATTAGGGGATGGAGGGGGATATATGTTCAACAATTGTAGATTTGTATCAGAAAAACTTCTATTGTGAATTGAGGGCATTATTCTTTAAATAACTAACAACGGAGATGTTATTTATGTGTGGAATTTTTAAAACATGGATTTTTTTTTTAAAAAAAGGCAAATTACATAACGACCAATTTTCATTTGATATTTTATCTTGAAATTGAAGTGCGTCATACTTTAAAGCTGTTCCATTAAAAATGATGATGCAATTAAATATTCTCTTCCATTAAATAAATCCTGGACCTCCTTAGAAGCTAGATTTCAAGTGCCATTTTAACATCTGTTCACCGTAACTGAATAAGAAAAATTCAATTTCAATGGAGACCCACCATTTTATAGGGTGTCGTATTTTATAGGTTATAGAACGGCTTTAGCAGCTTAGTGGTGTTCATGGTCGCGAAATCGCCGCCGGCTTTGTTTGCGTCGAGTCGTGGACTCGAGTCCCGATGGCGCTAAGGACTCATCATATAGCGTAGTTGATGGACACAAAATCTGTCAAGGCTCCGAATCCTCCCATTATTGTGGAAGTTCGGAGAAGGAAGTGCCAGCTATTCTCGAATCATCCTTGTCATTCATTTTTCGTGTGACGTTAATAAACAACCAGCCAAATGAAAATGTGTTAGTAGTTAAAAGAAGTTTTTAAAACTTGACAGAAAGAGGGTGATGAAAATTCATCCTTATTTCAAAATTTGAATGTATTTTTTTAAAATTTCTAATGCTGATTCGGATCGGAAATTTATTTTGTATAATTAAGATTGTGCTATGCATTTGACGTTTTAATTTCAAACTTTCAAAATCATGCCAAGATAAATTTATTATTGCTGCAAAATTTTACATCATCATTATTTAATCTTTAAAAGTGAAATGAACTACTTTATTTTTACTCTTAGCAAATAGTTGCATAATATTGTTTTAAAAAAGATTCAAGATTTTGGTGATTTCAAGTCGTTGCCGATTGAAGATGTTTTCACAGACCATCTATCAACTTCACTGGGTTAAAAAATAAACTTTCAAATGTGACCGCTATATTATGGAATGATGCTTTTTGTTTTGGACTTCCATTTCCCCCCTAATTTCTGAAATTATAGGTGGAAAGTATAATTAAACCATTCGAATCATTTTCGTCTTTTGGTGCGTATCCTTTCATACGAATTATTATTCAATTTAATTTTTACGCTAGAAAATTACGTTTTGTTTGTTGCATTCCCTCCCTTTTGAACTGGTTTAATAGTCGAGCGATCATGGTCGCGAACTCATCCTTCGAGTCCTGATGCTACTAAAAAGACAGTCCGTACAGCCGAGCTAATGAATGGTAAGCCTTCCGAGGGTCCAAGTCCACCCTTTGACTGATGTGGAAGTTTAGAAAAGGAAGTACCAGCCTGGTGTCGTCCAAGTCAGTCTTCTCAGCTAGATATATTCACCTGTTTGGTGACCGCATGTGAAATAATAGTCCCATTGTTGTTTACGCTTGTCGTAATTGGCGAACCCAGATAATTATATCAGGTGACTTCCGGGGCTTGACATTTAATGAATTTAATTGTTCGATTGCTTGTTAATGTCGCATTTGGAAGGAAATTGGCGACGGACACCGACATTTTGAACATTACTCAAGTGACGAGGACGACACATGAGCTGGCACCCATCCTCTTCAAACTCCCACACCACACCAACGAGAGTATTCGGAGCCTCGATGGATTCAAAATGCATCAGCCCCACTACATGTGAATTATTTAGTAGGATCAGGACTCGACTCGATGAAAAAACTTTGGCCGACCATAACCACTCTGGTAACGCGTTTTGGAGTAGTCGCGGAGCATTGATGAAAACTTTTGAACAGAATATTTGTCTTCAATTGTGTACACTCTTCCAGTATTATTCTGTTCGTCAAATATCTGTGTTTGGTCTCTTTTCCTATTCCAGCCGCAATTCAGTTTTTAGAAAAAATATTAAAATCCACTAAATGTGTAACTGATTTATATGTTTTATGGTTTTTTAAACAGTTTAATTTTTTTTGATATGGTACACACATGCAGATGGAAATTGTATTAATTTTCTTAAATATTCAAATTAATTAATATTAAATAATATAATTTCAATCGCATAAACAGTAAATTAAAAAAAAACAGAATTGAATAGTAAAGAAACCCTGAAAACATCACATAAGATCTTGCAGCACAGCTTGAATTCCTTCTATGTTTTTATTGCGCAGCTGTAATAAAAACCTTCAGTTTCATGTTTTTATGCATATTCCGTGAGTGCAGGGGGGGGACTGTCAACAATGCGCGAGAACCCTTTGTGTCGTGCACTCCATCATAAGAGAAAACAATGGATTTCACGCCACACGAAAGTTTACATATTTCTTCATGTTTGGCGAAGGCCGCGTGTATTTTTACGGGAAAAAAAAATTGCTCTCCGTGTTAAAGATTTCAAAAACTATTAAGTTTCCTAGACGCTACCTCATTTGAATAAGTCTTTCTCGCATTCGCACGTTTTCAGGATGGCCTATAAAATTGTATTTACTTTGTGATTTACTGTCTTGTGGTGATTTGATGGTGTTAAAAAACATTGTTTAGTTTGCTAGCTTTTCGTTGATCAGACAGTCCCCCCCCTATCCCCTCCAGTAATAATATGAAATTTACTTACAGAAGTTTTTCTTTCCCTAAAAATTTGTTGTTGGTAAAATAAAAGGTCATCGATTACTCAGGCCACTAGAAACTCACATTCACGTAACAGATTGTGCAATCACGGAAGTCCATGAATAAAGAGGATTAAAAAAAATTCATTAAATTTTCAAAAGTGTTAATTATACGTATGGAAGTAGATACGGACCTATGGCGCATTTGGAGAACAATGAAATATCGTATTTTTCAGTTTTTAATTTTAAAATTTTTAAATTCCTCGTCATAAATTCTGGAGCTCCGCAAATATTTTTTTTTTCTTCTTCTTTCAAGCATCAATACAATCTTAACCCTCCTGACTACTGAATTTCTGGACAAAAATCGCATGAAAAAATGCGAGGTTTTTCTGCGTCTTTATACATTGGAGAGTAAAAATATGCGATATTTTTAGCAAAAAAGATTTTTGTATACATATTTATGATTATGAGAAACTGTTCTCTTTAGAAAAATCAGTGCATTCTATTTTTACCCCATTTTGGTGACCCGTGTGGTGACCGGGAATGACAGAATAGTCCCCCTGTAGCTCATGCATATCGTAAGAGGCGATTAAAATGGGTACCCTGCCCCTGGGGGTATAGCCGTGCACCCTGCCCCTGGGGATTATATCAAGGGACCTCAGGGACTTGTCTTCAGGTAAGTCCGGGCATCATGACCCCGAGGCACCCTAGTGATCTTTTTCTTTCCCAAGTCTTTGGTAAACACGGGTTACGCTCTCCCGAGATACCCTAGCGATCCTTCTCTATTTTCGACCCTCCTTCTTGTCAACCAATTTTGTCTTGGCGCCCCCCCCAATTTCTTAACGTCTAGACCACAGTTAAATCTTGTTTGGCGCAGCATAGCAATATCTGGCTCTTGCCTATTAAACTTTACATTCATTCACCCCGTTTTGGCGATGGAAAACGGAATGATACCAAAACGTACGATAGATACGTAGAATTGGCACCCCGTGTGAGAATGCAATCCTATTAGATATCGGTTTCTTTCTGTTTGACTAATGCACTTTGGTGTGATTGGGCGGCATTTTGTTTCCATCGCCATTGATTTGATCGTTTTATTCACGTTGCATTAAGAAGGGTTATTGGCGACGAACGTCGTAATTTTACACCTAGATCAAGTGACGACGATGACACTTGAATTGGTAACTCCCTCTCTAAACTTGCGCATCACCTGACGTGAGGACTTGGGACATCCGACCAGATTTCACTTTTATAAGCCCCGCTACACGTCGGGTCTTTTGGCAAAGGACTCGAACCCACCACCTCTTGACGAAAACAATGACCATGAGCACTAGACTACTGCGACCACTACCGACGCCAAGGCGTGGACTGAAACAGAATATTACCGAAAAATCAATTTCAAAACCAAAAGCATTCCTCAATCAAAGAAGCTTGGGAAAATCACAGGAAGAGAAAATATTGCTACTGTGATTTGCCCCCGGAAATCGCGGAATAAACAGAGGGTTAATTTGTATTGTAAGTGATTAAAGGTTTTTAGGCTTTTGTGGTAGCACAATATCCCTTGATTCTATTCCAAAACAATTTCCCCTTTCTGTTGTTGGTTTCCCATGGCAACAAACAATATTTCAGCTGATTGGAAATTTTTTCCCTTCTTTTATTCTACTTGAGTTCTTGTATTATAATTATCGCTTTAGCTGTCTTGGACCTCACCCAGAAGAGAAACACTGTCTTTTAGCATATTAACAATTTCCCCTTGATAACTACTTCCTGTTAAAATGTACCTAGATAGGAATTGATTTGTGGTCGAATCCACGGTTTTTGATAACCTTATGGGAAAATAGTAATTAAAAACCGACCTCATCATGAAAAAGTTTTGTATTATAGTTTAATAAAATAACTTATTTGAGGAGTCAGAGTGGTAATCATATGTGCAATTATATTTTTTCAGAGTTCCTTAATTTTTTAAAAAATTATTCTTCCTTAAATAAGAGTACATAATTTTTTAATTTGAAAGTCTGAATGAAGTTATTCGAAATGTAGGTTTGTAATAACATACCTCTTTAAGTTGACCATCCATAAGATTGGAGCCCTCAGGACTTACCTTCTTTTGGCAATTACGGGAATCATGATCCCGAGTAAGCCTAGAACACAGTTACACAATATTTACATAATATTTTTTAGGGTCTTACCCTTTTTAAGTAGGAAACGGAGTCTAGGCACGCCAGTGATCATTTCTTTCCCCTGCGGTTTACTACCTTTAATAAATACGGGTGACGTATCCAGGGAAACCCCAGCGACCCTTCTTTATTTTCGACCATCCTTCTTGTCCAACTAGTTATTTTTCCATTTTTTTCACACGTCTGGATCAGTTGCACTTTGTTTGGCGCAACATAGGCATATCTGGCTCTTGCGCCATTGAACTCAACTTTCATTCACTCATTTATCACATAATTGGAACAAACTGGTCAACATTTGTGGAACTTGTAAAATTGTACTAATCCATATATTTTTATTTTCTTGCATATCTTAACATAGTTGTGAAACAATACATAACCTAAAATAAGATTAGAGTATGTATTGAACTGGATCGTTTTTTATTAATGTCGCACTAGAAGCAATACGAGAGCTTTTGAAGACGGATCTCGAATTTTTAATCTCGTTCAAGTGACGAGGACGACACCTCAGCTGCTACCCCCTCTCTTAACTTCCACGCCACGCGAACGGGAAGATTTTGAACCCCGACAGATTTAACGTACATCAGCCCCGGCTACATGACAGGTCTTTAGTGGAATCAGGGCACGAACCCACAACTCGATGAAAAACCGCCGGCTGCGAATCCACGACCATAACCACTAGGCTATCGCGGCCACATTAGAATGTGTGCACAAAATTACCAGGATATTTTAAAGTTATTCAGTGTAAATGTATTGATTGTACGTGTTTTCAGTAATTGTCCTTCATATGGGAGAAAAAATCAGTTAAGGGGACAATTATTGAATTGCTGTACCTTGTTCAACATGGAACAATTGTAATGTTTCTCGTGTTGTAGTAAATAAATCCGAAGAAAAACTATAATAAATTTTTTAAAAAAAGTGCGTTTAAGGAGCATCCTTCATCCCACCTTAGTTTTCAATTTATGATATTTATATTAATTGCAATATATTTTAAGTTGTAATCTTGGTGGCCTCCTGTGCGATCAGCGTATAAATGCCTGTTTTCCATTGAAATATGTGTTTCTATTTTGGAACTAGGGAAATTTGGTCACTTTAGAGATGTATTCAACTTTGGAGGTTCTGCTGTGCTTACTACTGAACTGTTTGCAGAATTTAATGAAAAAAATAATCAACTTTATAAAGGCCGCATTGTTAAGCAAATGGAGAAACCTGAACACCTTAGATACGTACTATGAGAGAGAGTGAAGGGAAAGTTGAGGTTTATTGCTCGAGGACCAAATCTAGCTATGTTTGCGCTAAGCCATGTGTACTGTGTAGCCTCAGAAGATACCCATGCATAAAATTATAGACATAGACTAGAAAAAACTAACAGAAAACTCATAATGCAGCAAAACATTGTGAAATTTTGAGGAAGATATCGAACTTTGATTGGTGGGGAAGTTAGGTGAGGAGGGTGCCAACTCGGGTGTTGTCCTCGTCACTGGATCGAGGTTCAAAATTATGAAGTCCGTCGCCAATAGCCCTCGTGTTGCTTCTAGTGCGTCGTTAATAAAACAGATTATTCAATCGAACATTTATATAATATCTTAATTGGACAATGAACAGAAGATAGGAGATCCGTTTTTTTAGCAAAATGATAATAATCTCTGGTCTTTTAAAACAAGTTCAATGTGCAGGATAGCGCAGTTTGTTCTACTTGTAATAGATTTAATGATCTGAAATACATTTTGTTAATACACCTGTCCCTTAACCACTTAACGAATGTTAAGTGGCAGCAGAGCTCGAATGCACTCCACGAGTCTGCGACTGTGACCACTATGCTACCGCAATCACATTATTATCACTAAGCGAAGTTAATTTTAATAATTCTCTTATAAATGAAAGTAGCTTTTTTTTTTGTGGTATGTCGAATAAATACATTTTATTTAATCTTATAAAACCTAAATCCTTTTTGTAATAGCTGTTTGTTTCTTGCTGTACAAATTTGCGAAACGCAATTTTCCTCCCAGAAATTAATAATCGTGATATTTGGAGTCACCGCTATTCGGGTTGTAGAAGTGGTAAAAAAAAAGCTTTGTTGAAAATAGTATCGAATAAGATTGCTTTGGAGCCACAGGACCAATATGAAGTAATATAAAGGGTCACCTATCGCATGCGTGATCATTCGGCAAGTCAGATGATTCCAATCGCTCACTGTGTCAATAGTGAACCTGGTGATTTGCCTTATCTTGGCCGAAGTCCCCTGCCTTCCGTAAACTTTCATATCGTTGTTTCGAATTATTCCTCTTTCAAATGGTCTCAAAATGGTGTGTGTCTTTCTGATTGTTGGTCACCACCAGCACCCGCTTGTCGGAAAGCTCGCCAAGGGAGGAAATGTGTTGTCTGTCAGATTGTTCCTCGAGTCACCAGGAGGTGTGTTGAAAAATTCGTCGGCCCAGAGGAGTTGGACGATAAACAGGTATGTTTATAAAGTTGTGTGAAAAAAAGCGAACTTTTCGGGAATCTTTTCTTTGATCTTTGATGTACAAAATATGTGTCAAACAGGAGCTAACGAGAAATTTTTCACG
>BMAW01121561.1:70887-112984 GCA_019974015.1 Nephila pilipes
CTCCTTTCCTCTTATCTGAAAATTAATTCCATTCATTAAAGATATTTCGTACTCTAATACTATTGTACTCTAGTATTATGTTTTGGCGATATTCTCATTTTTGTTTCTTATTTTTTTGTTCGTATTCCCTCCCAGTTCCATATTGTTTTAAAATGTAGTATTTTTATGACAGCAAATCCATTCGTTTCAAAAATAATTTTTTTTAAAAAAATTTCATTTGAAGTGATTTGTTTGAAATTTCAATATAGAGCAATCCTTTTGGGGAGAGGGGCTATAATCCCCATATCCCTCCTCTCCATCTCTACAGCATTGGTATAAAATGGTTTTCACGCTGTTGACAATGCGTCAAATTAATTTTTAGTTTTGTAATAATTAAATATTGCTAATTACATGGAAATAATACATTAAAAATTGGATTAAATTTTTTTTTTTACATTATAAATGTGTTATTCTGCAAACATGCATTAGTTGTACTCTCATTTGTTTTTCTCGAAATTCTCATCTCTGGCCAAAATGGTTTGCTTTTATTAACGTCGCACTAGAAGCAACACGAAGGCTATTGGCGATGGACTTCGTAATTTTGAACTTTGTTCATGTAACGAGGATGGCACTTGAGCTGGCACCTCATCTAACTTCCACACTAAGCCAATAGGAGGACTTTGAGCTTTGGCAGATTTTACGTGTATCAGTCCCAGCTACATGGCGGGTCAAAAGTGGTGGTATCAAGACTCGAACCTATGACTCGGCGAGAACCGTCGGCCGCGAGTCAGCGGTCACTGTTTTTCTTGGAATTTTCATCTCTGGCTGTAATGGAATTTCTCTAATATTCCTTAAAAAACAAATTCAATTTACTAATGCGCGAGGATTTTCATTTAGCAATCGTAGAATATTTAAAACCTGCTTCAAATTCGGATGTTGTGTTGTATAAACAATATATTTATTGAGATTTAATTTAAGGAAATTGATAGTCTGAAGGAGTGTACGTGTCGAATAACCGAAGTTTTGAAAAATAAAGGTTTCCGTGTTAAATTATAATTAGAACAAGACCGACTTTGATTTGCAGAAAATTCAATTTGGAAGTACAAATCGAATGTGAAATTTATAGAAGATTATTAATGTATGGTTTGATGTATTATTCTAATAGGGAATTGCTACAATAACTCCCTTCTGTAGCAATTTATATTTGTATTTTCGCTAGTAGCTCTAGTTTATTTTTAACTCTCTAGTATATGGTGAAATAAATAGTCCCCGGCAATAATCATAAGATATAGTGACGTCATTATCTAAAAACTCACATCGGCATTGACGTCACTCTTCAATTTATGATTATTCTGATCATTAATAGCAATGTCTCATGACTTGAGATTCTTGTCTCAAGTTAGTTTTTCTTTTGTTTTCACATTCGATTTTTACGATACCGAGAGAGATGTCCATTTTAGGAAGGAACTATATTGAAAAGTAACCTATATTATTTTGATGAGAGAGAAAAGGTTTAATTTTGTCCATTTTCATACAACAGGTTTTTAAAAGTGTATTTCGCATTGTGAATACTACTATGCAGTTGGCTGACAATATTAGCCTTTATATATTAATAAATATCTCCCCTGATCTGCTGTCCACCACTAGTTATCAGGGCCGCGGTAGCCTAGTGGTCATGGCTTCGGATTCGTGGCCGGTGGTTTTCGTTCAGTCGCGGGTTCGATCCTTGGCCACTAAAGACCCGCCGTGTAACCGGGGCTGATGCACGTTAAATCTGTCGGGGATCATTATCGGGGCTCAAAGTCCTCCCGTTGGCGTGGTGTGGAAGTTAGGAGAAGGGGGTGCCAGCTCAGGTGTCGTCCTCGTCACTTGACCATGGCTCAAAATTTCGAGGTCCGTTGCCAATAACCCTCGTATTACTTCTAGTGCGACGTTAATAAAAACTAAACTAAACCCTCCCCCCCATTAACTTCTTTTTCCTCTCTTATTCTTTGAAAATCTCTACAGCCCCTGAAAGTAAGGGCATCTCGAAAAGAGATAAAATTGGTTTCTTTTTATCCCCCCCCCCGCCGAAATCTCTCAAACATTTGAATTTTATTTCTTTCCCATATTTTGAAAACTTTCCTTTCTCACCAGAAGGTTTCGAATGAATCTTCGATTGCAAAATTTATATAAATGAATTTTAAAAAATTGAAATACATAGAACCTTGAGCCAACTTTTAGAAAAGAAGAATAAGCTTAACCAAACATTGCGTGGGTTGTTTATTGGAGTTTGTTCATATTGTCTCTGTGTGTTTCCTGATATTTTCCAAATCGATCATTATTTTCTTTATAAAAAAAAAAAATGAATATCCCTACAGGATGACTTGAGGGTTATTTTATTAGAACCTTGGGATTGAATTTCAGTATCGCATTGATTGTTATCTATGTGATGATAGAAGGAAGTAACAATGACCTATGTAGATACACATCTTGTTCCGTGAGGAGAAAAATCTTGTAAAGTCAACCAACGAATCAGATGTTAATCGAGACGATTCTTTGGCATTTCCTAACTTATATATCACTAGCCCCGTGATAGTGAACTTTTTGAACGTAGGGTCAATTAGCTTTTCCTGGATGCCGTGTCACATTTAGAAATATCTATATTTTTGTGTTACCTTTTAACTAGTTAAAAAATGCCTTTGATATATTCATTTATTAAAAATGCTAAAATTAGTAGCCCTTTAAATGAGAGAATTTTTTTTTTGTTGAATTTCAATTTGCTGAATCTGAAGGTGAAGGTTGTTATTTCGTTCACTTTCAAGCGCAAGCAACCACTATTAACTTCATCAGTCAGTCGCTTTTACCCTAGCGATCCGTCTCTATTTTCGACCCTCCTTCTGTCAATTAATTGTCTTTTTTTCAATTTCTTACGTCTAGTCCACAGTTAAACCTTGTTTGGCACAGCATAGCCATATCTGGCTCTTGCGCCAATAAACTTTACATTCACTCACTCAGTCAGTCGGTTTTGTTTATTGGTTTAAATATTATTTAAAGCAGATATTTGACAAAACTACTTAGCAGGAAAAGTTGTCAGTGAAGCCATCACTAGATTTTTCTGGGTACTAAAAGTGTCCTGTAATCGGTTCGAAGTCCTCCAAATTTTATGAATTTGAATACACTATTTTTGTTTGAATCGGTCCATTTTTTCTTGCTTAATATATGTTCCATAATTTGTTCACTGTGCGGTATTATTAAATATGATTTTAACTCAATATGTTTTAAAAAGGGAAACTAGACAATTAGAGTACGTACCTGAATTTTAAGGTACTATAGGATTTCAGGGATGTTCACTCTGTGAACACTGGTTCAGTAGAACCGATGGCTATTTTTTTTTTTTTTTTTTTGTTGTTTAGTTTGTGTATCCGCGGTTGCTTAGTGGTCATGTTCGCGAACTCACTGACGGCGTTGTTTCCGTCGAGCCTTGGGTTCCAGCCCTAATTGCCACTAACGCCTCGTTGCGGGGTTGCTGCACGTTATCTACCGAGGTCCCAAATCCTTTCCATTGGCTTGGAGAGTGAAGTGCCAGTTCAGGTATCGTCACGTGAACCATATTCCATCCCAAGTGTTGCTCCTGAGTGGGACTTGAATAAACAATCAATCCAGATTCTCAAGTACGACCTCGAATCGACAAACAAACCCAGATGCTGCCTTAAAATTTTGCATTTTTCTTCTCCAAGTTATCAATTTGAATTCATTGGAAAACATTTAATTCCAAAATCCTGTGGACTACTACATCAGGATAATGAATTTTTTAATTGTCTGGTCAAAGTTTGCTGTCTGGTGTTGACTGTTCTTGGGTCGTAAACAATGCGTGTCACCCGACATATCCTGACCTGCGCATAATAGGTATGTCATCACTGATTTAGTTACTTGCTGTCTACAATCACTGAATTCGGTTATAAAGCTTTGAGCCCATTTTTCATCCTTTTTCTTTGGAGTTTGTTTGTTTAGTTTTTTACTAACGTCGCACTAGAAGCAACGCGAGGGCTTTTGGTGACGGACTTCGTAATTTTGAACACAGTTAAGTGACGAGGACGATACCTTAGCTGGCACACCACGCCAACGGGAGGACTTTGGGCCCCAACAGATTTAACGTGCATCAGCCCCAGTTACACGGCGGGTCTTTGGCAATCAAAGCTCGAACCCATGACTGAACGAAAACCGCCGGCCACGAATCCGAAACCATGGCCACTAGGCTACTGCGGCCGTGTTTTTTTTTTTTTTTTTTTTTTTTTGAGAGAGAGAGACGTTCTGTGTTAAGTATAGCAATACTGTGATCATTTTCCATTGCTATTCTAAAATATTATCCGTTAAATTTGTATTCATTAATATTAGTTAAGTCTCTATGAGTAACGTGCATATATAAGCCATTTTATTATGGAATTTTCTATTAATTATCGATTTCATGAATCTGTTCTGTATTTTTAATATTTATCTCTATGTCGATATAGATACGGTTTAAATTCGTATAAAATACCTCACTGTAAATTCATTCTATGAACAGTAAAACATACAAACTCGCCTAAATCGAATTATCGGAGTAAATTAACTAAACTGTTTGGACAGCTTGACCTTTCTGTTATTGCAAACGATTTTTTTGAGCAAATGTACGAAGGAATTTTTTTGCCATGAAATAACACATGGCTAAACAAAATCGGATTCTTTTAGAATTGTTCAAGTTTTTGTGAAGTGGATTTTATTTTAGAGCAGTTTTCGCTCAGCGCACTAAAATGTTAGGATTAGAGTACCAAATGTTTTCATTTCCTTCGTTAGTTATTTTGTAAAAAAGCTTTTTATTTGTTCTCGAGTTTATCGAAACTCAACATAAATATCCATGTAAATTATTTTTACACCATTATCATTTTAATTATTTTGTAATGGTTTTTTAATTCAATTCTTACTGAATTTTCGTAATCAAAATTTTGTGCATTGGCCTTTTGGATTCTGAAATATCTAATTTTTTTTTTTATGTTAACTGTTAAATAACTACGAAACATATTTTTCCAATGCCTTTTCTTTTTCCTATTTTGTGGAATCTTACTCTTTTGGAATATTTAATATTTTCATTTCTAATGAACCCACTTTTTTTTTGTCTTTGGTAATTCTGAACCGAGTCATGGTTTATTGCCCAGAGCAGATGCCAAGATCCTTTGGAGAGAACTCACTGGCGGCGCTCGACCAAAAAGACGAGTAACATCTCTCGTATCGATCATTTTCGTAGCCCGCCCAAAATCACGTTTAAATGTCGGCCACCGAGTGCTCACGTGTTCGGGAGGGCTCCCGTATGAGGTATGAATATTTCCGACATTCAATTCCGACACCTTAATTTGCTCCTTTCAGATACAACCTTGCATGAACTTACATTGCAGTCTTTATTTCCAATGCATCAATTGCTTTTTGTATTTTGTTTCTACACCACACCCAGGACTTTAGGTGAGTAAAGCATGCTTTTTTAAAGTCCACCGGGCCATTAGCCTCGGGAAAAATTTTCGGGAAGTCGCCAAAACGGGCGAGAAACCCTAGCCCCTGATAAACCCTTTCTTTCATCGTGTTGGCATTGTGCCAAAAAGCGAATCGCTTTCGGTCTCCTTCTGTCGTGAATACAATGTTGTGATTCGCGTATACGTAGTAGTGATGCGGAAAGAGCGCGTGATTCTGAACAGTGTTCGCGACCTACCTTTTTTGAATGCAGGATGATTTGTGAAGGTTTTTCGGGTCTCGTGATTTTCTTCATTGCTACTGATTTCTAAACACTCGCTGAATGTTTTGTTTAATGTCTAAGTAAAATGTATATCGGATTGTTCGATATATGGAAACGAATTTTGCAGAGCTTGGGTCTTATACCTCCTGTCAATTCGAGGTATATTTTGAAGGATCAACAGCTCGCCCAAAACAGGTATTTATTTATTTTTGACTTCTCTTCTTTGCGATGTTGCGGATTGTGTCATTTTGTTCGCGCGTCTTGAGCGAAATCTTGAAAATTGTGTTCGTAAATGCTCGTATGTAACGAGTGATTTTGTACGAAATGTTCTTATGACATTTGCTATTATATAATGCGAATATTTTGTGAATTTTACGTTTTTTTTTTATGTTATCGAATTATAAACGAGAACTTAAGTGTAATATTTAAAATGTGTCACGTGGTTGTTATATCAGAAAAATTGAAACGTGATTGAGAATTTCTCTAGATGTCTGTTAAATCCTTTTTATCTTATAAGAGTAATGTAGTTGTATGTTTATTATTTAAAATGCAGTTATATATACCTGTCCTGTGTATTGAAACCATGAATCTAATCATGTGTTTTGTTATGTAGACCTAACCCATAGAAAAAAAAAATATTACATGCAAATTCGTGAACACTTTTTGCATTGAAGTAATAGGATATGTATTTTGCTAAAGTATGTATTTTAGTTTGTTTTACAAATAAAACATTAGTAAAAACTAATTATACATTTGTTTGGTAAATTTATTTAAAGACTTGTTTGGTAAATTTATTTAATGACGTGGTGAAAAAATTGATCGTGATTAAACTGTATTGATATGTTAAAGTTTAATACATTGGTTTTTATGACTAGCATGAGCATAATTATTTAACAAATGTGGTTTGAACAAGTAATATGAATATAAAAAAAAAAATTAAAGTCGATTTCTACTTAGGTCAACAAAGAATTTTTATTTTAGTTACTTTTTATTAAATAATTACAATTCATATCAATATGTATGTACATATGATAGAATCACAATATTAAGTGGCAAAAGAAAAAATTTTCCCAGCGATCTACACGCTTCGTTACTGACGGTATTTATTCCTAAATTTATATCTTGCTAAATATCTTATATTAGAGAAATTTTTTTTCTCCCATATAAAACTAAAATTAATTATTTGAAAATCAAAATAAAAATTTTATACTTTGACGAGATTCGATCCGAAGGCATGAAGATTCTACGCCGACGCTCTACCAACTTTGCCTTTGCAAGACAAATGACATAATATAAGCATTGGCTTGTTTCTTAATTCATTCGGTAGTTAATGAATTAATATTTGAAAAAACTGTATTAACATCAGAGTGGACGAATAAAAAGTATTTTATTAATGATTGGAAATTTGAGCAAGATATATAAATAAATATTTATGGAGAGAGTGTGAACTGATAGCAGGAATTTAAAAAAGCATTTCTTGATGTCTTTCTGGAATGCTTTTGCAACATTGTCTTGTTCTGTGATATCCCAAGATTGCTCATCATGGGATACTGTATCATAACATAATGTTATACCTCATGATATGTATTTACCCTTTAGTTGTAAAACATTATCTATTTGCTATTGATAATTTTGAACCATAGAAGACTTCGGAAAAGAAATATAAATTCCATCAAAATTATTTAGTTTTGTTGTAGCTTTTAAATAAAATATGAAATTTCAGTAGAGGTAAGACCTACTGAAATGTTTTCATCACTTGATTGTGAGTCACGATTTAGAAGTCATTCCAATAACCTTTTGTAAAGTTCTTGAAAGAGTTTGATTCAAATCAATTTAATTCGGTAATATGAAGTTAGGAAATATCTAAAATAATTTTAAAGATACATTTTTAGGTAACAGTTTGTTGAATATAAAATAACTCATCCAAAGAAGAGTTAGATATCTTTTTCGTATTTTCCGATTACATATGTATCTATTTTAACCAGAACCATATGTCAGAATCCAAAGACTATTTGATTTTATGACTTTATTCAGCTCTTTATAGTATAAGTATGTTGTGTACATAGAAGGGCCCTTAGATTTTATTTTAGCCTAGTAAAATGTTAACTGATGAATACTGCATGTCACCTATGCAATATTTCAATCAGGTCTTGTAGAAATGTAAGATGTTTAGTTCATCATGATCTGACAATTTATATTTTGTATGTTTCTGTATTGTCATATTTTGAAGACAAAAGTACATGAATATGAACTTCAAATTCATTTTTGAACATATATTTCAGGAATTACTTTTATCGTTTATTATTAGTATTTGATTTTATAATTACTTTCTATTATAAGGGAGTTTTCAGATCTGTTTGTTTTATTTAAAACTTTTTCTTACCCAAGATATCAATATATTCTTGTTGTCTGATTTTCTGAACTTTTGTTTTACTTTTCAAATTATGTTGTAAAAAATTTTCAGAATTTTGATAAAATTGAGTATCTTAATAGTTGTAAAATAAGATTTTTTTTTTTTTTTTTTGGAAAAATGATGTATCCAGTTATTCTGAATATGAAGTAGTATATCATAATATTTTTTAATTGCTTAGTTAATTAAGAATGATTCAAATTTTTTTTCACCTTTTGAATTTGGCAGATATTTTCTGATTTCAATTAGTTAACTTGTAATTAGAAAGAATTTTATTTTCTTACACAAATTTAATTTCGTTCTCTTAATTAGAATTAATCTATGACAGCTTTGTAGTATACTTGGCAGTTCTAAAACTGCTTAAAATAATATTATGTAGAAAAACTTTTACTTCAAAAATTAAATTCATTAATTTTAAAATGTAAACGTTAATGCAATTGTGTGCTGTGGATTCTATTTATGGGAATATTTTAAATATGCAAGCTCATGTGCAAGAGATATTCAAAAATGCTGTTTTACTACATAAAAAATCATGAACTGTAAGGATTGACCTTGAATTTGATACATATAGTAACAACTCTCATTAAAAATTATCCGAGGTTGATTGCATAATATGTCTTGAATAATTTATTTCGTGAAGCAACTTGCAAACCCAAAATAGTATTTTTTGATTATGATATCAAGTAAACTGGAGGAATTTTGTTCCTGAATTAAAGGGGGGGGGGTGAATAAAAAACTTAATCTAAATTTTAAAATTAAGTAAATCGGTGTAAGACTTAAGTTCAAATCTCATATCAATTATTTTTTGCAGTTAATTTGTATCTGTTATCGAATCATTATTGTTATTTGTATTATAAAACTTTTTATTATAAAGGAATGTCTGATTAATAATAAAACTTTAGGTACATGCCGTATAGATACGGATTTTCCCAAGATACAAGACACAAAAGTAAATTTTTAGAAAATATAAACTTTAAATTATTATTTATAGTTGTGCCCTTTTGAGAAACGAGGGCATTCCTGTGATCTTTGTTGAAAGGGCGCGTCCATTTATGGGTAGTGTTCCTATCACGTGGTGGAAGGGTGTGTCATCATCAGAGCAGGTATTTCTTGCGACCGGCCTACTGAAGAATTAAAAATAAAGAAATATGACTCGTGGGAAAATTTTGCTCCCGAGATGTAAAACTTCTAGAGTGACTTATACGGAGTTGATCATTTATTTGATGAAGTCATCATGACCAGTGAATTGAATTGATTTTAATGGCTAGTTTTTCTGTTTCAGAGTTTAATTTTGATTGCACTAATCAGGAGAGACGTTCTTAAACATATAGTTTTTTTTTTAATTGATTCATTGAATATTTGGCAATTAAATTTTGTCCTTTCATATGTTTAAAATAATATAAATATGTTTATTTCGATCGAATAATTTGCTATTTATTTTGAATAAAATCAATTTTTAATAAATGGAGTGCAATGATAAATTTTAATGTTGAGAGATGTTATATACTTATAACTAATTATCTCGGAGTTTGTAGAGTAAAAATATACATATTTCCGATTGTCCGTAGATTATTGTCGGGATTTGGATAGTATATTATGTAAACATTTTATAATCCGTATTTATTGTATCGTATATTACAGATTTTTTTCTCAAATTTGTAACAGAATTTTTTAAAAGTAAACGTGCACATTAATTTATGAAGTTTTTATTGCTCTTTTCCTTTCTGTGTATTACTATTACCTGTACAAATCACCTGTACCAATATGTATTACTATTTAACTGTCAATGTGTAATTTTTAAATTTTAATGTACGCGAAAATAGTGTTGTGTTTAAATTTGATAAATGAACATGACCAGAATAATTTGAAAAATTCGCTTTCTTGTTACGATAAATGTTTTAAAAGTTGCTGATCTAATGAAATTATAATTAATAAATATAATAAATGCTTCAATTATTCTCTGATTGAGGATAGCATATAAATAATCACAAAAGTACGTTCATTGCCATTCCGTTTGTAGTAAAATAAAAAGAAAAATGGTAAATACAATTTGCCAGCGGTGTATAATTAAGAATTAGATTTCTTGATGAATCTTGCGCGAATCTTCGTCAAATATTTTGTGTAAGATGAATTTGATTTTGGTTTCATATTTGTGTGCGTTCCATCATTTTTATTTCTTAAAACATTTTGTCCCGAATTCGAAATGGAAATACATTGGGGGAACTCTTTTAATTTGATTAATCATAAAAGTAGCTATACCGAGTTATCCATTCGGTAATTATGTTTCCTCGTAGAGCATAAAACGACCGTTTTTTATACTTTTTTACACTACTACTAGGGTTTTCCAGCATGTTTTGACAATCTTGCCAAATTTCTTTGGCATCTCGACTTCCAGATGTATAGTTGGACCATGTACAAATATTTCATCGGTGGCATTTAAAACATCTGTTGATGGATGGCTTGCCATGTCTGTTTAATTCTCGTTGCCATGTTATATGTATTGCAGCCGACTCGAGAAGCCATTTGAAGTTCTAAATCAATGTTTCTGAATTACCACACTTTTGTAGGTTGGGGGTTATGCTCTCATGTTAGGAGGAAAAAAGTTCCTTGTCCGCAATTTAATAATGGTTGAGAAACTATGTGTTCCCATGTCAGAGACTATGTGTTCTGATATTTCATCTGACACCACAATCTACATTTACTCATATTTCCAGCAGTAAAACTCACACCATACCCACATTTCTTCTTTTGACGCATAACTTTTTTTTTTACCTGACCTTAAAAGTTTGTCCTTCGAATTCAACTTGTCAAAAATTTCACGAAGTTTTATATGTATGTTTTCTATCCCTTTGATGTTAAAACCGTCAATTTTCTTTCCACAACAAAAACACCCGCTTGTAGCAGTTTCCTTCCCGCCGCTTCTTCCCTGGAATCCTTGCTTTCATCTCATCAGACCGTAACGGCGCGAAATCAGATCGTTTATATGCTTTCATTCCCACCCTGCACAATATCCAGAAGCGAGCATTTCGTTGGAAACGTCAATTACCCATTCTATTGTTATTCAGATCTGGGACCACACGCATTGAGAACCTCGCATACACTTCACTTCTGGAGCGCACTCGAGTGATTAAGAGAAATGTTCCAACTTAGGATTGTTTATTTACCTACCTACCTCTCTCTCTCCAATCCTTAACATTCCAAGATGTTGCGTCACTTCGCTCTTGTTGGGGTCAAGAGCCTCCTTGCCTAGCGTGGCGGTGGGTTTCTCAGGGGCGTAGGCCAAAACAAGCGTGCCCCATTATCACGCAGACGTATGCAATTATGAAAGGCTATATTTATTCTTGTATTGCAAATCAGAGTGGAAATCTTAATTTCTGTCTAGGGTTTTTTGATGGGCGGTTGGTTTCTGGAGAATCTGGCCCGATTCTGAACACTGGCCACACCTGTAACCGCATTAAAAACACAGTTCTGACGCCTTGACTTGGACTGTGGTAAGTAGCACGACCAGGATCTTGAGACCAGGAAATGTGGTCTAGTGTGAAAGCTGACGCCAAGAGTTCTTTCTGATTTTTTGCAGTTTTGTTTGTTCTTAATCTCGGAGATGACCACGAGAAGTTTCTTATCCATCAAAATGATAGATCTGAGAATGCTTTTGTAATTAATGGTACAATGAATGGGCTTTTTGTGGATTTTTGCCTGTGTTGAAATATGTTAGTAATTTGTGATTCTGAGGATTCCCCCCCCCCCTTTTTTTTAAAGCAAGTTTTGAAACTTTATGCGATAAAAGTCCTAAAAAAAAGTTTTAAAATTTTTTAAAGTTTTAAAAATCTTTCTTCAACTATTAATTTCCATTAAAAGCAGAAACAGGGAACTTAAAATAGCAATATTTCTTTATGATTTAAAGAAGAAGGGAGAAGGAGAATGATTTGTGTTTGTGTGTGCTAAAATTTTCGAATGCATTCCAGAGATCCTGGGTTTGAACGACTTAAATATTATTATATACTACTCAGGATTTATAAATAATTGGGATTTTTCACTAAATGTTCTTATTGTTATTGATAATTATTTTTCTGTCCTTCGTAATTGTTTATTAATTTCTGTACTAGTTTTTGCACTTGAAAATATTTTAGCATGCATTATTCAAACAGCGGGAGAGTTTTTTTTTTTTATTTGATAAGTTAGCTTTCGATTGTATTACATCTTTTCGTGTCAAGGTATTAACAAAACTAAAATTATTGTAATTGTAAATTGTAAATGATTATTAAATATTTACGCAACAAAAAATAAACAATACTCGCAGTAATTTAAAAGCATCTGCTATTGTTGAGTTATTGAATCAAGGTTTATTGTTATTGTAGCTTTATCATATTTGTTTATTTTTAGACAAATTCTGTGGTTACAACTTTTGTTTCAATAAGCTATACATCGCTTAAAAATTTGAAACACGGTTGATTTTCACATTTTTTTGTGATTGTTATTTTATTCTTTAAATTATCTTTGCGATACTTAATTTTCACAAACTATTTTATTTACTGATTTTGTTTATATCTTGATTTCATATACAGCAATGTCTCTGTAATCTTGCAGGTATCAGATTAGAACACAGCTGGAGTACTGGAAAATCACTAATAAAAACGCAATTAAACAGAAAAAGCGATAGATTATATAAAATTCAAAATGTCAAACAACAAAAATAGTATTTTTTATTGACATCCTACATTATTCTGTTGAAGTAGGAAGCATTATAATATATAATTTTCCATGATTTGTCATCTGGTGGAAAAACGCCTGATAGGTGAAGTGCCGTATCACAGGATTACTGCATTTGTTTCTGTTTATCGTATTCTTTTTTCAATTTTATGTCTCTCTGCCTCTCACGTTTTGCGGTCGGCATTCGTTCCATAATAGAAATTTATCATAAACAATTTAGTAGCTTTTGGGACGTCAAATCTGAACGTTAGGGAAAACCATAAATTGTTATGTAGACTTTTCTTATTCTTTCTTTCGTTAATCTTACCGGTTTGAATTCATACTGTTAGACTTCCAGTTCCTGTATTCTCAATGGCACGATGTTTACGATCAATGGATCCCAGATTTAGATGTTTTCTTCGGCATTCTCAAACGATATTGTTAGTATCAATTCCGTCGTTATGGTTTGTCGAGCAATTTTAGCTTTCCGTTTTATTTCCCCCCATTCCTTTTGGAATTCGTAAAGAAAAAGAACTGCGCGTGATGTCTGCGAATTGTCTGATGTTCGAAAGGTGTCGCCCTTTTACGTTACGTTTCACGTCACCGTTAGCAGTATTATACCTTTTTTGGTATTTCTCTTTTGGATTATAATGACATGCCATATAGTGTCGTTGACACATTTTATTTGAAAATCTTTGTAAAAGGTTGAAAGGCTTTTTGGAACCTCAGAAATTGTGTTTGAATGATAGGTTTTGTTTTGTAAATATTTGTTTTTAATGTTTCAGTTATTTATTTTGTTTTTCGCATCTTGCGAACTGTAAAGAATCAATCTTTGATTTTTGTTTTTGGATTGTTTTCATACATCTCATTCATGCGCATGGTTTTGTAGGATATAAATTCAAACAATTCGGCGGAATGAATTTTATGCTAAATTTTTTTTTTTTAAATGCGGATCTAGATAAGCTTGTTATTTCATATATTTGTATTCATTTCATAGAATTTGTTTTTATCTAAAACAAACGAATGAATATAAGGATCTTCAAAAAACTCAATGAAGAATAAAGCAAGCAAAGGTACACCATGATGTCATGTGTTTGTGACGTAATATTCGTTAAAGTATTGTAGTGGAGCTAAGATTAGGAAGGGAGTAAAAAAAAAAACTAGTTTTTTCGTAATTGGCTCTCTAGTTTTGTGGAATTAAAAAATTTTTAATTTTCACTAATTGATATTTATTCCGGAGAGGGGCAAATGCTCATTCTATATGTCGTATAAATACCATATCGTTTAGGATCGATAGATTTAAAAAAAAAAAAAAAAATCAAGAATCGGATATTGATGGCTGTGGAATATTTTGTCGTGCGTAGATTTGAAATTAGTTTTCAATAATTGTCAAACATTGTGTTTTTCTACTTTTAATATTACATTTAATAGTATTAACTGATAGATCTATTTTACAAATAAGTTTTGCAAATTGGTGTGATTTTCGTAGGAGTATTTCTCCTTTAATCTTATCTGCTTCTGACTTGTTTACATGAAAACAAAGCTGTGCGGGCGGGGGAGGTAAAGGCGTTCTGGCGGGTGAAATTGAATGAACTTGCATTAATTACTCTAGGTAGCCAGTAGAAGATAAGGTGTGCGCAATTTGCAAACGTAGAGGGTCTTGCACCTTCCCTTTCAGAGAGTTGCAAACCTGTTAAAATTCAAATAGTTCCTCAAGTAAGGCAAACCGGATAAATCTATAAAGAGATAAATAAGACATTAGTATTACATCATTCAGTTAAGTTCTATAATATCTAGTCACATAGGATTTTTGGCAGTCCTTGGTGTTCATTGGAGTCAAATCCAATGTTAGACTTGTTATAACGGCTTCGATACTCGGCATTCAAGTTGACTTTACCATGTCTATATCTCACACATTCGTTGAATCTTTCAAGAACCAAGAACGATCGCTGGAGGCGGGGCACTTTGAGAAGAACAATTCCTGAGGAGGGAACCGATGAGGGCATCGCAAATCCTGTGATGATTCATTCTCACAAGAAATAGGGCACTAGGTATACCAAAAACTTTTTCGCCTTCGAACTGAAGTCCCACCCCCTAACTCTCTCTCCGCCCATTGCTATATATGCTTCTTAGCTTACTGGCTACAGCGTCCAATGGCAATGCGCGCGTTCGTAACTTTACTTTCCAACTTTGTTTCGGCAGTTCCTCACTCTGCCGAACGCCCAGGCGCTTGTTGCCTTGATCACAATTATTATAGTTGATTACAATTAAGCTAAAATTTTATTAAATGATGCACTTTAACTTTTTAATAGTAATTCTGATGAGAGGGTATGTTTTTAATTTTAAAACAGGAACCTCGTAATTTTAGCCGTTGCCGTATACCAAAACCTTGCAAAAATCGCTTCAACATGGAATTAAAAAATCATTTCTAGGAACATATCATCATCATCCATAGTTTTAATGTACAAAATTTCGTGTGTCTGGGAGCTTTCGTCTTTGCGCTACGCCGCTCATATTCTCGCGCGCACACTCACGCAAACTCTTCCTTCAATTATTATAGAAAAAAAATGCGCTGTTTCCCCATCTGCTTGGTTACATATCACGGCAAAATATTATCATCTGCTCTCTATTGCTTATCTTTTGCTATTTCCTTAATGTCAGATATTAAAATATTTGTGGAGTTTTTTTTTTTTTAAATCGTTTGGTGAAATTATATGTGCTCATGATTTTCTATACGTCGCAGATATTTTATTTATTTTCTAATTAAAGAATTTATTGACTAAAAATCGAAATCAATATTTATTTTAAAAGTTTGAAGTCTGGGACGCTAATTATCTGTTGTCCTGGCCGAGTGGCTAGCCCGATGCTGGACACGAGGGATTAGCTTCCCAAGCGAACTTGGTGCACATTTATTAACTTACGGGCTGAATTGATCCATGACCAGCTATCCAAGTCGAACCACCGAGAATCGAACCAGGGTCGGCAGTAGGGTTTCTGATTTCTCGGGTTTTTCCGTTCCTGGGAATGTCCGGGAAATCTCGGGAATGTAATTGTCATTCCCGGGATTCCCGGGAATATATCAAAATTTCAAAAAATTTAAAAACAGGTTATTTTTAAATAAAATCAATAATAATTATATAAAATAAAAATACATATAAATTCCAAAATTAATGCTCATTTATATAATGGGCTAAAAATACAAAAAATATGTAATGAATTGATTATTCATTTTTAAAATAGGATTTCAGAAAGCATAAGCAATTTATACTTTTATCACTCAGCCTTGTTCTAAGCTTTGTGACGAACAATCCAGCTGCAAAAAATGCTCTTTCGGCTTCAACTGACGTTGGAGGAATTGTTTTTAGTCTCCTATAGTTTTATAATGTTTGGTGATGGATTTTCAGTCGAGTCGAACAACTACATCTCTTGTTTCATGATTTTGTTGAGACTAGTACTTTTTTTGGTTGAACAATATAAAACTTTTGTTTTAGAGTAAATTGCTTTCTCTAATTTTTCGTCCAATGCCATAGGTTTTTTTTTTCAAAATCTCCATGCTCTCTTCTTCTGAGTGCGAATAGCTGGATATTGAGTCCTCTTCTTCGTAAAAAAACCTTGTTCCTATCATTTGGGCTTGTCTAACCAAACAATTTTTACCAGGCAATCGCGAAATATCGACAATAACTGCAGCTGCTTCGTATTTTCTCCCAAAATTCGGGTATTGAATTCTATTAAATTGATGTTGCGTCTCTCATTAGTTCTTTGAATTAGAGAATATTTCATATTTTTTGCAAATTCTAAATTTTGTTCGTTCAATTCTCTAATAACGAAAGAAAATACACCTTCTGCAGTTAGCAAAGTTGCATTTCGATTGCATAATTTTTCTAAGCCAATTTTTACTGCCTTTAAGCCAGTTACAATTGTAGTCACAGTTTCAAACTCTACATTGGCCATCATTTGTTCTTCTTTAATGTCAATTAATGCTTTTAAAATTGCTGACTTTATTTCTAAAAATCTTTCAAGCATTGCCAACAAATTATTACAGCACGTTTTGGTATCTAAACAAACCACTTTTCACAGCTAAACTCTTCTTTAACATCTTCATCAACTTTTACTTCGTTCCCGGGATTTCCCGGGAATAGAAAAAGTACAGAAATCTTATGATTTCCCGGATTCCCGGGAAAGAAACCCTAGTGTGCTTCCAGTCAGAATGCTAACCATTGCACCTCTTCCGCCACTTATTAAAAAGTAATTGCATAAAAATAGCATTGGTCCTTTAAAAGTATTATAAGCCTTAATTATATATAATATCGTGAGAATGCATGACTATTATTATTGATAAATACTATGTATTTAGAGTTAACATACTAACAATTTTGAGGGACTTGCTGCCTTACATTGCAATTTTCTTATAAATATTTAAGTTTCTTTCCTGCTTCCCTGGTTGTTTCTTTCCCTTATTTTAATTTAAAGTTTATTTTATGGAAAATTATTAGTGTTTGTGTGCTTTCTATTTTTATGTTGATGGGGGGGGGTGCTGATGTCTCTTCGTCTAGGAATTCCGTAACTTTTGATATTCTCTTTTGTGGAAAAAATAATTTTGGTGACTTCGCGTTAATAACTATTCGAGGAAAACTCCGTAATTTTTTTTAAAACTGATATTTATTCAGTTCATTAGAACTCTTAGAAATCTGTTCGTACTGATATGTTGGAAATTTGTTGAATATGAATGTTTCAAGATATTAATCTTTCTTATTAACATTCAATAATGTACAGAGTTATTTAAAATGATTCATTCGATTTCAAAATTCCATATTTTCATAATTGAACGACACATAATGATAAGTAATATAAATTAATGCAAATGGAAAATATGGAAGTGTTTTTTATAAGGGTTCGATATAACTTCCTTTAGTTACGCGTATAATATCAATTCGATATGTAAATTTCTGCCAAACACGTTGCTAGGTGTCAGTGATAATTGATTGTACAACAGCAGAAATCCGTTGTTTAAATTCACATAAATTTGTGGGAAATGGTGATTCATACATTTTTATCTTCATGCAAGCCCCCAAAGAAAGAAATCATATGAGAACGTATCAAGTGATTTAGGTGGCCAGCTGTGTAACATCAAGTAATCAGGTCTACTGTGACCGATCCAACTGCGAGGTAGCTTCGTGAAAGCTTTTAAAACAGCTTTCGTGATGTAGTTTACGAGAGCCATCAATTGTACACAATATAAAACTTTTTCCATTGTATCCATGTTATTTATCATGCTGTGTCGTTTATTTTTAAAATGTAGAATTTTGAATTCGGATGAATAATCCTTTTTTATTCTTTAAATTTTAATATTTAGTCCCTTTTTGTATTAACATTAAAATGTTTTGCTTTTCATCACCCTTTATTTGCATAGACTAATAAATACCAGTTTTTTTGTAATGTTTTCCCATTTATGCTGACCAGAAATAATTTGTTAAACAATATTTGACAAATTTTGTAGCCCTTTTTATTAAACTGATTTTTATTTAACGGGTTTCATATTTTTCTGTTATCTCAACGTGGCATAGATTAAAGATGCCGATTTATCAGTCTTAATTATCAGGCTGATTCAGAGTTTGTTAAGGACATGCACGCTGCTGACTCATTTTTTTTAAATTTGGCGTCAGGAATAATAAATGGATAAGATTTCTATTCCTTTTTTTTTTAAATCTGTAAATTGATCTGTGATTCTGGGTTTCCTGATATTGCTTTTATTGTCAATTCGAATAAATAATTTTATGAGTGTGTCATGGTTGAAAGTATGAAAGCGGTGGTTTTAAAAAGTGTCTCTGATAGATGTAATAGGAAATTGTAATTGTGTAACTGAGATCTTTTAAGGAACGAAAGCCACTTGTGAGAATTCCCTATTTATAGAAACACATTCGGTGCCCCCAAAGTCATTTTACCAGTTACGGTGTGAATAACTTGAGTGAAAATTATACGCTTAAAAATTTGTTGTCCACGAGTGTGAAAATCAAGGCTTTAGATTTTAATAGTGGAAAAATATACGAGTGAACTGCGATTAAATACTGTTAAATAAGGTATTATAATAAGCCGTTCTAAAAATGTACCGTTAAGGGACTTTTGGCCCATCCCTGTATTAATAGTTATAATAAAAAAGATCATCTTAAAATCTTGATGGCTTTTTTTACAAATGTATAACCTTTTTTTTTTAGTGTATAACAATCGATGCAATTTTGACGTACTTAGTTTATGTGTATTTATGTATATGAAACTACTGAAATTATTATTACTAGTTTAAATATGAAACAGACTTAAATAATACTTCTCGACTTCTGTACTTTGCCAAAATTAGATAAAGCTAATTATATTAAGAAAGAACGATGGATCAATGTGCATACATATTGATAAACCATATTAATATGCACTGGTTTATTGAAGTGATTTTAGATTTGGGGGGGGGGACGTTTAAAATTCGTACTTTACTCCTGATAAGTGGCAGCTGTAGCCTAGTGGTCATAGTCACGAACTCGCGGTTGGCGTTTCTTCCGTCAATTAGTGGATTCGAGTCCTGGTGCCTCTTGAGACCTGCTGTGAAACGGGGCTGATGCACGTTAAATCTGTCGAGGCCCTCCCGTTGGTAGGGTCGGAATTTCGGAGAGCGAGGTGCTAGCTCAGATGTTGACCTCGTCACTTATCCGAGGCTCAAGATTTCGAAGAGGCGACAAAATAAACTATGTATCAATGAAAATCGGCCTTGAGAATGAAATAGTTAGTAGTCGGGATATTTAAAAAAATTATATATTTATTAGTTGTGAAAAAAAGTTCATTCTGTTATAAATCATTCTCTATATATGATTTTTTTGAATTCATATAGGGTCTCGAAGCATTTGTTTTCGGTAAAAAAGTCATGTCACGCCATCATGTACTGACATTGGTGAGATGAATTTTATTTTGTGTTATGAATGGATGGAGTATTAAAACGGAGTGAGTTTTCGTTGTTTTTCAAATCAGATTTGGAATGATATGACTATGTCTGATGTATTCAATTTCGTATCGTATATTTCATATCTTTCGTATTCAATTCGTTCTTTAAAGTTGAAGGAAAGCGCTATTCTTTTTAAATCGTCTAGTCATTGCTGTTTCTATTTAAATAATTGTATTCAACTTGGCTGTGGTCAGTTTTAGTTATGCAAGTATCGTTGAAATGGGTTGACCAATACCTACGGAACTTTACCTCATAACCGGTATTTTCTTTTCAAAAAGTATGAATGACCCAATTAGAGTGTGAACGGCTGGTTTTCAAACTTGGAGGTTTTGTTCCTTGAATGATTAGTTCAGAAGATCGGGTCTTCTTGAACCGTTTTCTTGTGTCATTTCTTCTTCAAGGATTTACACAGATCGATCATCTTATTGCAACTGCGTAATCGTCTGCCGGCATTAATGCCAAACGATCATTTTTCTCTACAGCTAAAAATGATTCTGACAGAATTTTTCAGGTGAAGGACTTTCGACCTACTTCGCACAAACGTCGAATAGTAGAGATTGCTCCTCCCCCTTTGTGTGTTTGAGATTCCTGATTGCAAAAGATGGGATTCGTGGGAAAAAAAGAACGGAATAAATTATTTATTATGAATGGAGGGAGGATTTGTTATTTTCGTGATTTGTGATTGCATTAATTTCTGTCTTTAGTCTCGAAGATTGCAATTGCCCTGTTCGTGAATAAGTGTATTATTTCATTAATTTATTCTTCGTTCTTTAGTGAAAGCGAATGGTAATTGACTTTGATAATATTTAAGACAATTATAATTAATTGAAATGAATAATGTATTATGTAAAAAAGGTGAAATACTCTTATTGGGTTTCATAGTGCTTGTTACAATGTATGAGGAATTTTTATATATATATATATATATATATATATATATATATATATATATATTGTATATATATATATTGTATATTTGAAGATTAAAATATATTTAACATTTAGATTATTGATATAATTTTAATCTGAAGTTTTTCTTGTTTTTTGTTTTATTTAATGCAGCGAGGAATCTATTGATGGGTAATTCCTTTTTATTATATATTATTGTCTAGTATTGTGTATTTCAGTTGCTTTTTTTTTAAAAAAATTTGGATTATTAATTATTTTTTAATGGTCTATAAAACTGTTATACCCCCTTTTTTTACTAGGATTTGTAAAAAAAAAAAAAAAAAAAAAAAAAGAACTTTCATTCTCACATGGGTGATATTTAATCACAACTGTAAAGCTTTCTTTTATAACATTGTTAAATAAAACAAAATTTTAAACCCTAATGTATTTAATTTATTTAAAATTATTAATTGATAAATGAGATCTGATTTATACCCTATTTCTTATCTCCTTCCAGTTCATGTGATATACATGTTTTCTAAAATCAGTTTTCCTTGAAAGAAAGATACACTGCAAAAAAAGAGACAGGTTGCATAAAAAAAAGTGTAACATATCAAATGAACATTATGTAATTGCAGTAATCTTCTAATAGGTTTGATCCCTCCCCTGCACATTCATACATTGGGATTATTTAAAAAAAAAATTATTTTAAACTCTAGCCATTAATCGAACAATTCATTAAGGCTAAGAGAGACCAAATAGATTTCTTAGATTCAAAAGTTATCCACATAAGCTTAAAATTTTTATTATCAAGAATAATCAGTGAGTTGCAGATGAATGTCGTAGAAAGAAAATTCATGATTTAGTTCACATACTGTTAAATGTTGAAAATATGTTAAAGAATTAATTTCCAGTGTTATAATCTAATCTTTCTTTTAAAAATAATTTAGTAATAAGTTTTATTAAAAAAAAAAAGCCATTTGTGGGAATTTGAAAATGTTAATTTTATTGGATATGGACACTCTAGATGTTTTTAAATACTTCCCCAATTGTAAGCTAACTTTTAGTTAATTAAATTTACTTTTTCATATGTTATAATTTGAAAAAAAACTTTCTAAATTTACAAGTCACTTGTTAAAAACCTAGTCATTTATGGAAACATACAGTTTAACCTCATTAATTTGGACAGATGGAAGCTCTAGGTTGTCTGGATTAATGAACATCAAAATGAAGCAAAATAATCTATAAAGTTAGCCAAGATACAAAGCTAACCATTTTGTACTGTAAAAAGAGCAGGCATTTTAAAACAATACGAAGCATATTGGTAAAAAAATTGAACTCGGGATAATTCAAATCGGTACATTACTTATATGATATGCATTAAGTCGAAAAGAATTACTTTACTACATGACTATTTAGATTCATCTTCATTGAGACCACACTTGCTGGTTTGAAGAAATGACTGGTCTTAGTTATCTCCTTTGAACTTTAATTTCTTGAACAGTTAGTTGTTGCAGATGATCCAGATGTTTGTAATATACAAATATGGTCTCTTTGCCATTTTTATTCAATGTATTTTATCACTAAATTCGAGGGGTTTCTTTAATTTCACTAAGTTTTGGCTACTTTTTGAGAGACATCATCTGAAAAAAGAAATAATTTAAAATTTATAAAACTAAAAATAAAAATTAGGACTTCACAACTATTAGTCATGATACAAAACTGCATATCTTGTAGTCTTGCGTTCTTATTTAAACTTTTTATTTGCGTTTATTATGAATTTATTTTATTAACTGTCTAGATTGAGCAGCATTGTGTGTAATGAGAATGTGAAATATTTTCATATTACAACAATATAGTCTTTGTCCCTTTTTATATCCAGAAAAGAAAACCTGATTGCAAAATATGACCTAATTAAAATATCTTTTGTTATATTTTGGACATGTGATATGTTGTTAAAATAATGTTTTCAGTCACATATATATAAAAAAATCAGAGTAATTTATAATTTTATTTGTCCTCAGGGTCAAGCCACCAGAATTCGATAGCACCCAGCAAGTCCGTGTGTTGCTGTTTCGTGAGCTCAATGGCCAAGAGAGGCGACTTTTATTTGATTCAAAGGCTGTGCGGAAGAGGGATCCTCTGGCCTCCCCTTCTGGGAAACCTCCCATTGGAGCCAACATTAGGAGGAAGCAGGAAAGCAGCATTGAGAAATCTTTCAAACTCAGCGATAATCAAAGCAGAGATTATGTATATGAAGTAAGATAGTTAATTTCTTTCCATTAATTGTTAAATTAATGAATAATTTCATCATTAAAAACTTCTCTCTCTCTCTTTTTTTAACTTTTACCTCCTGTGTGTGTATATATATATATATATATATATATATATATATATATATATATATATATATATATATATATATATATATATATATATATATATATATATATATATATATATTTATATATATATATATATATATATATATATATATATATATATATATTTATATATATATATATATATATATATATATATATATATATATATATATATATCTTTTTAGGTAAGTAATTAAAAATCTTTGTGTGAAGATAGAAGTCAAAATGTTTCATATTTTTCTTTTCAAAACTAAATTTTTGTTTTTTAAAGCAATGTCAATTCAATTTCTGATGTTAGTTATTGTTTAAGTTGTTTTATGTGAAATAAATATATTAAATACTCATGTGTTTTTTAATAGTGGCAGAAGTCAAGTTCTGATGAGTCGCTCTTGAGAGAAATGATTTTTGGGGCTGTATCCATATCTTTTCAGGGTACCACTCTCAAGATCCATACCATAAGGTATAATTATACCTGTCAATTAACATACCATTTCCTCCTTTTATTAATTTGTAACCTTTTATAATTTAGTTGTAAAACTTTATTTTCATGAAATTTTTTATAGTAATTATTACTTTATAACAATTTATCTATGTTCTTTAAACTAGCATTTATACATTTCTTAAAGTATCATTCTTTTTTGATGACTTTATCATGTGTATTTTTAATTTTTTAATAGGTCACCTGCTCAAATTATGCTTAGTCTTGTGTTTCCTGCCCCACCAGCTCCTCTGAGTACTCGAAATGGGTATGTACATAGAATTATCAACCAATAAAATGTGGTAACCAAGAGAGTTACAAAATTTATTTAACTATGCAATACATTTATAAATAAATTATAAAAATTCTGTTTTATTAAAATTTTGATTTTTACTTTTTAGCTTGCATTAGTTAATCTTTTTCATTGAGTGAAGTATCAAATAATGAATAATCAAAATTTAAAAGTCTGTTTTTTATAAAATCATTTACATATAAGTTATTGAGATTAACTAAAGAAAGGTGTTAAGAGTAATTTTTCATTTGAATTAGATAATATAATTCTAAACATAGTTTAAGTTACAAATTTTATAAGGCTTTAAATTTTCTGAGATGTTTAATGACTTAATGTACAATTATTAACTGTTAAATAATTGGAAAGCTTTAGTGAATTCTGTAAGAATTGCTTTTTTTTAATAAGTTTTTGTATTTTTTTATAAGGTTTTGCACTAGAATTTTTTCCTTGTGAATAATTCCTCTAAATTTTTACTTAAATTTCAATTATCTGGATCTTTGTATTTATAAAGTACTCAGATCTATGGCTCATTTTTAAATAATTATAAATTATTTGCTTCAAAATTATTAATTTTTGAATCCTTAAAATTGTTTTTAAAATGTTCAAATTTTTATAATTTTATGAATTGCAATTTTTTAAAATATGGAAGTATTTCGAGGTTTCTTTTTATGCTATAATTCATTGTTCAGGAGAAGAATTTTTTTCCTTTCAAATGTTTTTTTTTTTTTTTTTTTGTCACTAGACTTCTCTTACTTTATCTGATGTAGATTTTGAATGAAGTTTTGCATTTTAGTGAGAATGAAACTGAGGAATCTGGAACATGGACATCCTCTGTGGAAGTAAACATTGATAAATCTACTGAGAAAGTAGATCCTCATTTGGGTAAGGAATCATGTGTAAATTATTTATATTTATAATGTGTGTAATGTAAAGTCTGTTTGTAAAATTTTCTAATAATTTTTTACAGCTCACAGTGTTCCTGTTAATGTACCTAGTCGATTATCTGGTCATTACATTGAATCCAGGGATAGTGATTCAGGTAGTTAATTTAATACAATTTAAAATTTTTACATAAGTTTTTTCTTATTAAAATTGATCCTATTAAGAATTTGAAGGAACAAAAAAATTCCATTGTTTTTTTCTTTACTCCTACTAGATTCCCTCCAGTCTCATGATGGTCATAGCAGTCTTCCTACAACTCATCTTTCTCCAGAACGTCCCATTGGTGGTCTTCCACGTTCCAGTAGTTACAATAGTCTGCAGAGGCGGATTTTGAGAAATAAAGCCACAAGCATTGAACTGGGTCTACCAAAATCTGATGACAGGTCTAATGATGTAAGAAACTGTTTTATCATAATTTATGCTTTAACTAGAGTGTGTAAAATTTGAAAATGTCAAACTATGAATAACAATGTTATTATTGGTTTTGTTCTATCATATTTTTTTGTTACTGAGAAGGAAAGTAAATATTAATTATTTAGTAATGTCTCTTTTGATCCTCCCAAAATGTAAACAAGGAAATATGATACAAGATAAAACAATTATGTGTTATAAATTAACTGTACAAAGACAGTTTTTAATTCCTTCAATGTGTTTATTGTATGCTGAAATTAATCAAACATTTCGTGTGCATATACTTTTTGAACAATCTAAGAATATTTAATTAATCAAAATATATGGATATATATTTCTGCAGTTATTAACAGCAGTTAATTTTTGAAAATATTATTAAACCATGAAGTAGATCAGGTATGATTGATTTAAAATAAACTACATTTTGCAAACTGAATTGTAAATGTTTTTCTGAAATCTTTGTAAATTATCCTTGATTTAGATTATATATTTGATTTGGTATTTAACATTCTCTCATCAGATCTTGCAAGTTTTTCTTTTTTTTTAATTCTTATTATTTTTGTAATCACTCTAAGCATTAAACTGGTATTTATTTTTAGTATTCAAGTACACCAGGACAGAAACGAAGCAAGCTTGGATTATCAATTGTCATTAATTTAAAAGAAGACGAAACTAATCCAGAAAATAAGTAAGCCTTTTTTTTTATATGTTTCTTTAATTTTTAGAATTCTTTGTGGATGTTTTCAAACTATTCAATAAGATTTAACATTTTGATGAAAACTATTTTCATAATTATATATAAATATTATGTTGATTAAATATATTTAATAAATTTAAAACAAGCATTTGCATTGTATTATAAAATAACAATATCCTTAGTGCTAGTTACATCTGATTTTGATTGAATCATTATTTTTTAGGCATTTCATTGATTTCATCTTCACTCACATATCACTTATTGAAGGTCATTTAATGAATCTGAAAGACACTGTTATCAGAGCTTATTTGAATCGAAGGAATTTTGTACATTTAATGTTTGAAGTAAGTTATTTTGCTAATGTTGGTCTATTATTTAATTCTCTGTAATTTATAAGTATAAAATATTTATTTTATAAAAGTATTTGGTTACACATCCTAATAAATAACTGTAAAGTAAGGTATTTGATGGTAAATATGTCTATTAGTGAAGTTGAAATAAGAAAAATGTTTTTCTCAAGTTTTAAAAATAATTTTGGTTTTCAATTTAAATTTCATTTTCAATATTCTGCAAAACACCACTTTTTGCCTTTCATATGGCCAGATGAAGTTAATACGACCACTTTTTATTTTTCTTAATAAAGACTTTTCTACTAAGTTTTACTTTATAAAAGCAAAGGAGCATGAGAAAAAGATGCAATTTTATTATTTTTCTGAATTAAACTTTCAATTCTATTAGTGATTATTACTGGAGATGAGTCGAATGTAAATCAAAATGAAAGCCATTTTTGTATTTTCTTGACTTCAGTTCTCTCTAACGCACTGTCTTTTTGTGACTTGCTGACTGGGCTATGAAAGAAAAATAACAAGAAAGAGCATATTGTTAAACGTAATAAACATTTGAAATAAAAAGAGTTAACATGAAAATATTGCAGCCGCTAATAGCTGTATTACCTACAGCTATATGTTTCCGTTAAACTAATTTTCATCTATGAATCATAACAATTGGGGAACATTCATTACATTGTAACGAAGAGAATTTCAAAACTTAACGATCAGCTCTGTATTACATTTCTTCGATTTCATAATCATCCCTAATAAAGTTTTAAGTTACCAGATTAAAATTACGACTGTCCTGGAAAGCCTTTTTTAAAACGTTAACCTCATCCTCAGGAAAGACTATTTGTAAATCCTGTTTGCCGTACTGCTATAGATTCTTCTCTTGCTTCCATTTCATTGTCCTTAGTAGCCTAATCAGCATAGCCTAGTGATCATAGTCGTGGACTCGCTGCCAGTGTTTTTCGTTTAGTTGTGGGTTTGAGCCTTGATACTGCTGAAGATTCGCCATGTAGCTGGGGCTTATGCACATTAAATATGTTGAGGCTTTTAAGTCCTCCAGTTGGTGTGGTGTGAATGTTAGGAGAGAGAGAGGTGCCTGCTCAGTTGTCGTCCTCGTCACTTGACCGAGTTTCAAACTTACAAGGTCTGTCGCCAGTATCTTACGTTTTGCTTCTAGTGCGACATTAATAAAACCAAACCAATTGCTTCCATTTCAAAGTAGTAATAATATGTTGGGAAATTTTATAATAAACACTGAAAGCAATGAATGGCGGTTTTACCTTCATTGCCTGTTCAAGTAAAATATTATTTGTCATAATTTTAATAGAGCTCTCTTAATATTAATATTTAAGAATTATATTCAGGATATTGTAATATAATTTAGAAAATATTTCTTTTTAAGATTCTTTCTGATTTTGTATATATTTTATCTTTTTGGATTGTTCAGTGCTTTATGTCTATTTTTTATATTGAAGGGCTCCAAAGAATTCCAAAGATCCCTGCATGATTTGTACACTGCCCCTCGTCTTCAGAATCCCGAATGGCTAACTATAATTTCATCTCCTAATCATCGTCATTTAAGTTATGCATTCTTAGAAAGATTTTCTAATCTTCTCAAGCAGTTTGATAAGAAGGAAACAAATTTGTAAGTAAACTTTTTATTTTGAAGCTATTTTTTTTTAAAAAAACTCCATAATTTTGTTGTCTAAGTGTTATAAAATTTTGAATTCAAGCAATGTTGAAAATTCTATAATTAAAAATTGTATTTTATATGATGTTAGATCCATCCCCTGATATTTGTAATTATTTATATACAGTTCTCTACTTTTCTTTTGTGATTGACATAATTCAAAACTTACCTTATTTTAAAACAATGTTTTTAATTGCAAAATTAATTTATTGGCATTGAATCTTATTTAATATAGTTGTATTTGAATTTAGTAATTATTTAATATAGTTGTATTGGAATTTAGTAATCAAAGAAGGATAGCTAAATATGGTTTTTGGATATTTTTATGCGAAAATACCCTAAATTTGCATATCCTAAATTTTGATCACTGATTTGATTCTTAATTATTTTTTTTATCCTTCTGTTTCTAAAAAAGTAATTTTTATGTTTTTTAACCTTTTCATTTCTTGTTTTTGTATAATATATATTTTTCGAAGAAAAAAATTAGAAGCTTGAAATTTGATTATTTCCCCCTCCAGTTTTGTGAGTACACTTCTAACAGCTGTACTTACACATCACCTGGCATGGGTTCCTTCAGTTATTCCTACTGATTCTAAAATACAGCCAGTTCAATCCAGCCACAAACATACACCATATTGGGTAAGCATTTTATATTTTAATGTACTGTAGTTACAATTTTATTCATTTGTGTAAGTTAGGATTTCTACCACTTGACTGTAGATATGATTTAAAATTTCCTTTTACCTTTCTGTAAGATTTTGATTACATTAAAGGCTGATGAAGTCACAATAGCAAAAAGTTTATTTTGGAAACTTGATTCTAAAGAACAGCTTGTTTTTGTTAACGCATTGTCTATGATTATTGAACCGTGAGTTACATGAACTGAGAGTCATGATATAATTATAAATTAATTGAAAAATCTAACAGACATTTGGTGCGAATGGTGTTTTCTGTTGACCTAGCCCTTTTCTGACTATTCCCTCTTAATTATCAACAAACTGAAGAAGTTAATCCTCATTTCTTGCTCATCCACATAATGTAGATTTAATTAGATTAAATTCTCTGACAATTTCTGTTTGTCTTGCCCCTTCTCGAGTTTGTTCAATAACTTAGAATTTTTCTTGAATGGTATAAATCTTTTGTTTGTTACGATTCATTCGACATTATTTTTAACTATTATAGAAATGACTTTTACAAGATAAATCTTTAACTCTTAAAATTTGACCAATACAAAATGATCAAAGATACAACTAATCTGCTGCAAGAACTTGAAAATAGTCTCCAACAAAAAAATAATTCCAAAATGAAAAAATTTTTACTTTCTGAGAAATAGGGATTCATATAAATAAAATAGAAAGGAAAAAAAAGTAATGTCTGCTCTTAACCGAAAGTAATGATATTATCAAATAAAAGATTAATCTAAAATTCATAACAAGAACAATAAAGATTGATGCATAAATGTCCAAGAGTTACATTGCAGGTATTTGTTTTATCGAGAGGGCTGTATTAAAACTGCATGTAAATCAGACTTGCATATTATTGGACCGAGTGTTAATGGGGTCTGACTGTATTATAAAGCGAATGGTAGCAATGAAGAATGTCTGACATTGAAGTTATATCTGAACTTAAAGAGATTTGTCTCTTCAAAACCTGCATCATCACTTTTGTCTTTAAGACATCATTTGTAGAAGTAAAATGGACTGCTGTAACCCAAGGTGGCAAAGATATATAAACTTTATGATTAGTCGGATGAAAAGTTGTATTCCCATCCTTCCAAAAAGCGCTGTGTGGATTAATGAGGGCTCAAAATCACATATGTATGAGGAAATTGAATGGAAGTATGGTAACAATTCTGAAATAGTTCTTATTTCTCAATTCTAAGTTTTGAAGATCATTATTAATCGTTCATAATTAGCAATGCTGACTAGTGAAAACTACAAATATTTTTCTTAAATGAACTTTTTGTCATTATGTAAATTATATAACATTTTAAATAATAAGAATTGTATGAAAAAAAGAAATTATGGATTTTTTCTGGTGAATTTAATTAAATTTAATTTTTAGGTGGACCTTCTAGCTAAGTCAAGGCCTTATAATCCTCTCTGGGTGCAATTAAGGTAGTATTTAAATAGTTGTTTTATGATTTCACATATTTGTTATATATATATATATACATAATGTGCACTTTAGAGTTATAACTTTTTGCTTACCATGACCAAAACGAAATTATAATTTTTGCTGTGATGATGTCTTTCTAAAATATTTTACCTTTGAGAGTGCAAAAAAATTCATTGAAAATTTAATGATATAGCTGTATATGTTTATGTAAAAAAAATTGAATGAAACTTTTAAGGATATTTCTCTTTAAAAATCAAGTGTTCTTACATTTTTTATATTTGAATTTTTTTCTATCTTTTTAGTGATTTATATGGAGCTCTTGGTGTTCCATTAAGGCTAACAAAAACTGTTGTTAAAGGACAAAGGAGAGAAGTTGTTCTTGGTTTTTTGAAAGTTCTCAGCTATTTTATTCGTTGCAGTGACATTTGCCAACAGATGTATGATAGAACCGAGGACATATATACTGACAATGATAGTCTTTGTGCTCGGTGAGTTTCCAATTCTGAAATTTGGTTGGTGAACAAAGTATGAGTGATTAGTAATTTTTAATAACTGTTTAAAATAACTTTAAGCTGAGCATTGAATGTATATTAATTACTTTATTTTTTGGCAAAACAACTCTTTAAAATTCCCAGAAAATTTTTATGAATAAAATAAAATGTACACAACTGGCTTTTTTTTTTTTTTTAAAAAAAAAAAACACTTTGTATTGTTTTCACTTATCTCTTAGATAAGATTTCTTTTTGGTTGAAACCATTACTTTTAAATGCTTGTTTCATTATGATGATCTCTTTAAATTTTACATAATATAACATGTTTGGTTTTTTTATTGGTTTCTTTCGTTCATTGATATGTATTGTTAAATTTAGAAAACATATTGAAAGACAGTTTCAGTGTATCGTTGAAAATCTTAAAAGTTTGATTTTTTTAAAATATTTTATTCATTATTATTTACAACTTCAGAGAAATTTGTCATATGTTTGAATAAAAAGGTTTGTTTTAAATTAAAATATGTTTATGATTTTTCTTCTAATTTCAAAAGTTTGAAAACTCACTGTATCACATTTATATATATTTCCTTTAATATATACTGTGCACAATCTTTACATTCATTTCAACTTAAACTGTTTGTTTTTAGATCACCAACTCTTCAATTAAACAGCAATGCCATTAAAACAGATCCCAAAGTTACCAATTCAATGGCCAGCAGTTCTAGCACCACTGTTGAGAAGTTCTCCCTTCCTCAAGCAACCCCTGAAGTATGTCTTCCACAGAATCTGCTCTTACCTCAGAGCAGTGCCTCCCTCGACGCAGACAGTGCCTCTCACTCCTCCAAAGATACTTGTGACTTAACCATTACTCCAACTGAAGAAAGGACTTCTGAAGACAGCTCTAGTATTAATGCCCAGTCCATATTAGTTCCTAATGTTACCCAAGAATCTGTTAAACCATCTGCCTTGGACAGTTTGGGCTATATTAGTTTGGAGGAGAAAATGGAGGCTGTGAATCCTTCAAAGCGCCAAGTTTTGAAGGAGCATCCAGCAAATTGTTGCCAAGGACTTGAGAGTTTGAACTCTAGTGTGTGTACAGCAAGTGAAGGAAAGGAGAATGATCCTTCTGTGAGAATAACGTGTTCAAAGGATGATGAAAACATTGTGTGTCAACTTTCTAAATCTAAGCCAAGCTCCAGTAGTAAAGACTGTCTTTGTTTAGAGCACCAGCCTGGTGAACTTTCATTTACCAAAGACAATGCTTTTTGCTCTTCTAAAGTTAAAGAATGTGAATCCATTGAGGAGGGTTATCACAGCATGGAAGAGCCACACAGTCCAAGCCGCGATAAAGTCCATCTCAGTGAGATGTTGAAGCGCTTTGAGAGCTGGTGTCCAGAAGGCTGTGATGGAATGCCTCTACCTGGGTGAGTGGAGATATTTTAATTGTGATTGCTTTTTGCAACATATTGTATTCTATCTTTTATGTTGAATATGCTTAATGGCGTCATACTGATTGAATGGATGTGTATGTGAGGTTAATGATATAAATTATATATATAATATCTATATCATGTTAACATTCTTAAGTGAGAATTTTTCTGCATTTTTTAAATAACCATAAGTGATATTTCTATTTTTCTTATTTGCTTTAGTATAACATTTTTTAATTTTTTTTTAAGATTTGTCTTTCTAATATGTAATTGTTTTACTTAAGTCTTTTTGTTTTCAGAAATATAGTATGCCATTAACATTTATTATAATAATTTGGAACTGGAGTAGATTAAAAATGGCTATGTTTTTTTTCATAATGAATGTAAAGTGGCATAATCGAAGACAAACTGACAAATATCATGTATTTGCAGTCTTCAACATCTAGGTGAGAATACTGAATCTTCACCATACAAGAGCTTTGGATGGTCACTAATGGCAGAGATTTCAGATCACTATCTATCAGATTTTTGTTTGCAAGGTGTAAATGGGCCGTTGAATGAAGATGAAATTCGCAGAGATCTAGTACGATCCACTCAGGTAAGTAACTAGGAAAATAAATCAGTAATTATTGTTACTATAAATTGTTTTTAATGTAATTTCGTGATGTTTAATTTTATTGTTATCCCTTATTTTAGATTCATGTACTGGGTGAACCTGCTTCAGAAGCTTTGTGTATTGTTGCAGACACAGATAATTGGTATGTTGTGCCTCAGGGTTTTTGAGATATAATCAACATTTTAAGTCCAGTTGTAATTTTTTAAAAAGATATATATTGAGGGATTTAAATTATGAAATATTCATTTTAAGTATTAACTTTTCTGAAACTTGTTTTGATACATAAAATTGACACTGAATTTTTTAATTTTGGTAAATACTTAAAAAAATATAACTATAATAATCTTGTATCGAAAAGTTTACCTTGGTTTTAAAAATAACTTTAATTGGTAGACCATTCCAATTTCAGAATATTTCATTATTTGCTTGTATTATTATGAATCTAAATTATGGCTGTAAAAATAGTGAATCAAAATCAACCCTTTCCATATGAAATACAATTTTACCATTTATTTTAATGTATTGTTCATTAAATTCTAAATACATGCTGTATTTTTAAGATGGATTTTTATACATTTTATTAAAAAAAATTTCTTTCATGGATATAAAGTCCTTGCAATAGATTTTTTTATATAAAATACATTTTTCAAAAGAATTATATCAACTATGTAATTATTTTGAAATTCTGTGTTGGGGATAAAAACCTTTTTTCTGCGTATTGGAAATTAAAAATTGTATCCTGTTGCCAATTATGTGGAATTAATATCATGTCTGTGTTATTCCTTAGGACTGTCCACCTACTCTCCAGTCATTTTGTAGGTGGTGATATTCCGGGATCAGTGGGATCAACTGTTGCTATGTCCTCCTTAGTGAGTGGAATTTGTGATGCAATCATGAATATGGCTGAATTGGGCATACCACCAGAATCTGTAAGTATTTTTAAGATATCGAAAAAATTGCAAAGTGATTTATGTAGGCAGTTATAACTTTTTTCAATTTTGATTTGTTGCGTTGTATCATGTGTCATTTGAGAATTGGAATTTTTCATCTTTTTTTATTGGAATAAAAGATATGCCAAACAAATATTAAATGTATATTAAGAAGCTTGTACAGAATTTTTCTATTGTGTATGGAGTATTTTTGATTTTTTTCTAGTTCTATTGTTGATGAAAAAACATGAAAATATTTGTGTATGAATAATTTTAAAAATACTTGGAGAGCGGGATGGAAGTTCATACTAACATATGTGTCATAGTTTATATTCTTGTTATGGAAGTACATCAATGCATGGTAATACTTCATAGCTATACATAAATAAGCAATAATAGCAAAATATAAGCAATACTGATTCTTTCATAGCTATACATAAGCAATAATAGCAGAGATTATGAATATTGAGAAATCAAAATTTTCATAATCTTTGTAAAAATAAAATAAATTTTTGTGTAGTGAAGTTTGTGTGAGAGGGAAGAAATTGGTGAGAAAAAAGATTCTTCCTTCATGGAAATATTCATAAAAAAAATTAGAATATACTGATACTCTTATAAATAACAACTTATGATTAAAAAAATTGCATCTGGAAATTAAATTCAATAATGTATTATCTCTTTTAAAAAAGATTCTTCCTTGTGCATTTAAAATAGGATAGTAAACATCTAAAATGAGAGAACTTTAATTATATAGATCTTCATTCTTTAAAGGTTATCAACATTTCCTCTTCTCTGAAAGAAATTTATTATTAAAAATCTGTTTTCAAATCTTGGGAAGCATAACATTTATTGAAGTAGGAATACTTAGAACGGTGAGTCGTAATCTTCTGACCATGCTCCACTTTAGGTTGTTGTGAATAGTGTTGTATGCAGTAGTGGTAATTAGAAGTGAGGGGGAGGGGCAAAAAATATATAAGGAATAAAATATAATGAAAGGTTCAAGGTGTATGAAGAAGGTATACAAAGTTTTATGAATTAACTAGCCAAAGGATGTATTTTTTGTTATTTTCTAAGTGAATTCAAACAGTAGAAAAATTTGACAGTTTATAAAAACTTAATTGTGGTTTGGTTTCAATATGAGTGTGTAATTTTTTTGATTAATACTGTACAATATAACTAATATTACACATATATTACAATTAAATAAATGTTTATTAAATAAAAAAGATCAACGATAATTTCTTTAAATAAGTTTGGCATGTTTAAAAATAAGCACACTGACAAAAATAATAATTTGCTGAAATCTAATGAGGGAGTTTATTCAATGCCTTGTTTAATACCTCATTGCACTACATAACTTTGCAGAGAGAAAAAAAAAAGTATTTGTAAAGACATTAATTTTTACTTGTACTAAGAACATAAATTTAGTGTTCAAAACAATGCATTTAATTATCATGTAGAAAAAGTTTCTTTGAGTCATATGTTTTTAATTCCTCCGTTTTTAAACAACATTACATGTCTTTGTTTTTGCCTGGCATAGACTTACATTTTTGGCTATCCTTCCACTCAGTACATGCTACACCTTATGTCTTTGCTATTTGCTGTGGTGTTTTATGCAGCAGTTAGCCATGACCCTTGACTTGAGTCTATCAAAAGTGCCGTGGTGCACGACATTACATTACATTACATTTTATGCATATTTCCATTTAGTAAATTTTTTATTAGTTAAAGAAAGGAAGATAAAAGTTAATTAGTTGATAGGCTTTATTCAAATGTTTTGTTTATAATTCCTAGTTTTAGGCTGTTGAAAAGGAAGACAAGGTTATTTTTTTCCAAAAAATTGAGAATGGCCCCCCCCCCCCATTTATTACGATACCTATAACACATTACATAACTTAATCTGTTCTTGCATTATGTGGTGATGAAATGAGGAGGTTAAAGGGCCAACATAATGCTACTTTATGACTTGACTTAGATTCATAAGTATGAAGAGCATTTCCAGCTTTTTTATTGAAATGATAATTTTTTAAAAGAAGAAATCCATATGAAATGAATTTGGTTATTCTTCAGTATTATTAAGGTGACAATCATCCTCCTTTTATAGGTGCTGTCCTTCCTCGAAAAGTGTCCTCTTTCCTTCCTTTTTGATATTTTAAAATTAATCTGTTAATCTCTGTATTCTGAGATGCCATGCCAAACTGTTACGCAAACGTTGAATACAAAAAACTTTTAGGATATTCAAAAGTTAGTTGGCTCACTCCAACACCTGCTATAGAACTTATTTTACAATTATTTCAGCCTCTCTGTTCTTTTTTTTTTTTTTTTTTTTTATTAAGCAAAAAGTGCAAAAAAATTCTTGTATCTTTTTTTTAAAATATGAATTATCAGAGATATTAATGTATTTTGTACATAATCTGGCATCTACACATTTCCACAATACGACACAAAGAATGAAGGGGAACGTATTTCAGCTACAGAAGTTAGTCTTATTTTAAACGATTCTGTCATTCAATATAATCTCGATTTGAAGAAAATTTATTCCTTTACAAATTGTCAAACTTTAGAGGAATTGAATCCAAGTAAAACAGAAAAATGTACTAAAGAAGTTCAGAATTTTTACCAAACATGTTTCCAATATATCAAAGAACGGTCAGAAACAAACAGCACAGGAAATAAGTTTTTCAGTGACGTTTTTTGGATTCATCACAAGTAAATTGGGCAGATATTGAAAATTGTGTTGAGTTTCTATTGAAAGAAATGCCTGATATTAAAATCGATGACAATTGTCTTTTTGAAGAAAGACTGAATGCATATTTAAATTCTGATAAATTTGAAAAATTAACATGCTGAAATTGATAAAAGATGGATGGAAATATTTAATCATTTCAAAAATAAACACATTTCAGTTGAAAGATTTTTTTCCGTTGGTACTATTTTTGGACAATTTAGAAATCAAGATTAAATATTGATACTTTAGCTGCAGTACTTACTGTAAAATTCTATGTAAAAGGTATTTTTTGTTCCGAAATATACAATATATTGTTAGAATATGATTTATTGACAAAAAAATATTCATTTAATGGAAAAAATACTCATAAAATTTAATAATTAAAAGAGATGTAAGTATAACAAGAGTACTTTTGTTTGAATTAATAAAATGTTTCATTTATTTACACTGTACTTTTTTCTTTATTTTTTGTGTCCTTTTCATTGCAAAAAAGTTGGTCACCTTAGTATTATTCCTATCTACTGTAAAGTACATACTTAATTACAGAGTTTTTTACCAACTAGTTAAAATTGGTGTCATTGTTAACATGAAAAATCTTTTCTGAATATGTATTTTATTTTTAAAATGGAAAAAATTAGAAGAGTTTAGCTTTTGAAAAGAGTATTTCACATTCTAATCAAGGATCTTAACAAAATTATTGCAAAAATTCTTTGCTATTATTTCCAATCCCATAGTGCAACACTTCTTTGAATAATATTTCTTTCTCTTAACTGAGCTAAAATCCACTTAATGCAATAGCTGCAGTTCCTCAGTATTCTCTGAACCAATGAATTGGCACTTTCCATTTTCAAAATCTTTTTTTCAAGACAGAAGATTATAGCTACACAGGAGACAGAATGTCCATCTCAGTGTTCCTTTTTAAACTTGAGTTGTGTAATGAAAAATTTTAATAAACCATAGTTGCCATTTAAAATTTTTTTAACAAACCATAGTTGCCATTTAAATGTATCAATTTTTAAGTGTTATATATATGATTTATCTGCTTTATGTATATATATATACTCACACACACACACATATAAACAGAACATTTTGATTTCGTTGTAACTTTATTGAATATACTGTTAAAAATAGCCAATAAGGTTTTTAAAAATTTTATGTGTGATTTCTTAGTGATGGTAAGCATGATTAAACTTGAAATATAAAAGTGTATTTTTTTAAAATAGAATAATGACCAGCAGTATTTCACCTCTTTATATAAAATCAGAGTTTGTTATGAAAAGTTATATTATAAATTATTCATTGTCTATTTAGTGTGTAAATAATAATCAAATTAAAGTTCTTTGAAATAATTGTTTGCATGTATTTATTAATTTTGAGCCTTTCATTTTTAGTGCATCATTTACCTTGAAGATAGATTAACAGAACTTTACACTCGCAGTCAGACGTTAGCCGATTTTGTGCGAAGTTCCAGAGGTCCTGTTTCTCACTCGAGAATTGCAAATGTCCTAAGTGTTGATGTCAGCGATATGTCTTTATTACTATCCATTGCCACTACTCATTCACCTAATTTATCTGTATATAATCGATGAATTTTTTTTCTCCAAAGTTGTTGTTTTATTGATTTTATTTATTTTGTTTTGGTCCTAAAACTTTACAAGGTGTTAAGGAGTGAAACAGTGATTATGCCTACTGTTTTTCGACCCTTCCTAACTTCTATTTTTTATATATAAATAAAATATATTAGGATAGCTAGCTTTTGCAAGTAATTGGTTTTTATATATTTTGAAAAATATAATTTAAAATCAGTTGCTTTATAATTTCTTGAAAGGGAAAAAAAAAATAGTTGAATTTTAATAATTATAGGTATAATAAAGGCATTCCATGATAATTTTTACATCTAAAAGCTTCCAAATGATTTTTCATAACGTGATTACCATAATATATCTATTTAGCTGCACATACTAGTGTATTGAATCTGCACATAAAGATTTATTGAATGATTTTCATTTCAATGTCACATATATTTGTTGAATACATATTTTTTGTGGGAAAGGTTCCTTGTACATTGAATGGGGTTACTGTAACACAAAATCAGTGTTCTTTCTTTAACACCTGTGTTGCTTATATTATTGGTTTGATTCCTTTCATATCCATTTGTGAATATTTTCATGACATTCCAATATTTACGAACATAACTACATGAAAAAAAGTCTTGTGAATGTTGAATATGAGTGATTGTGTGAACACATGAATCTATCTATATCTCTATATATATTGCATATTGAATGTAAGTACTTTTGAACTTTTGGGTCATTGTTTGTTAATCTATATTATTGTGTTAAAAAATTTTCTATATCCATTTTCTAGTGTGTGTGTGTGTGTATATATATTTTTACAAACTTGAAAATCTATTTTTGCTCTGATGTTGTTTGATGCGACCACTTGTAATGCTTTAGTATGTTGTATATAATTTTGTTTTATGTTAAAAAGTATTCCGTATGGGGAGAGAGTTTTAATTTCATTAAAAGTAAATGGTTGTGCACATTTTTTTATTTGTTCATTTTAAGTTAACGTGATGTAAATCAGCAAGTTTCTCTTTTTCTTTTTTATTTATGCATATCAGGATATCTAATACTCAGTGTTGTATTTTTGTTTTTGGAGAGAATTTTATTTAATAGAAGGTTACAAGAATCTGATAAATTATTTTTGACAAGTAATATATAAATATGTTGAAATGTATGTAAATATGTGTTGGAATATTACTTTCAAGTTGTAAAAAATATAGCATTGTTTTGTGTCATATAGTTGAGAAATTAAGGCTTGAGATGGTTTTGGTTAAGAAGACATTTTAGTAATATTTTTACTTATAAAATAATAAAAACAAATAAATTTTAATTTGGTGAGATAAATACTTTTTTTTTAGTATTAACGTTTTTTTCCATCTTTTTATGAGATATATGGTTCCTTTTTTTTTTTTTTTTTCCCTTTAATAATTTTTTCTTCTTTAAATTGTAAACATTTTATGATTGCAGCTTGGTATTGATTTGCTGTATGTTTCTGAAGTTGTAATAATTAGAAAATGTATATATACATTTAAAGCAAATGCTCAAAGTGAAAGCTAATGGCTTTTTCATGAGCTTAATCCTTTTTCTATGTGCCTCATCAAACATCTTGGTATATCAATTTCAATTAATTTTTATAGCCTTCAAAACTTTTATAAAAATGCAAAAATGTAGTATTTGAGTGACTTGAAAGAAAATTGTAGTGTTATATTATTTTAAATCTAGTGATTCAGAATAAAATATAGTTGAAGTTTCGAGAAATGAGTGCCTGGAACATTAATAATTTAAACTATACAATTACTTTTGATAAACAATTTTACAATATTTTTCTTTTCTTTCCCCTTGTTGAAATTAGATTGATAGAAATCGACAATTTGATCACCTCAGTATAGTTATGGTTTTTTAAATTTCTATTTTTTTACTCTCTCTCTTGAGGAATAGGGTGATCATAAAAATCAACAGTTGATCACTTCAGAAGCATACTATATTAAGATATAGTTTGGCTTGAATTGCAAATTAATTATGTAGTAAAATTCAATGAAGGAATCATTGTAAAAGTGCCCTTGCAGTATTATTTCCAATAATTTTGATTATTTAGTACGTTTTAAGATTCTTTTTTTTTTTTTTTTATTGAAGTTTACTTTCTGAAAGGAATTATAAAAATGACTTAAATGTCTTCTTGGCTATTTATTCTCATAATGTCTTTTTTTTACTTGCTTAGCTTTTTTACAACGATGCCACCATGAAACTGCCTCGAATGTGAAATGTCATGTTTGTCTTGTCTAAATTAAATATGTATATATTGAAAATATTTTGATCAAGTTTCAGAGAAAGAATATATTTATGTATTTTTTCTTTTAAAAAATGTCTTGAATTGTATCTAGTTGTCGGGTTTTGAGAGAATCTGTTTTATTTATTTTTGAGAATAAAACTTTATTTGTGAAATGTATGAGCATGTGTAAATGATTTAAGTTTCCTGCTATTAATTTCTCATGTTTAAAAACACATTTGCAAAAGATGTTCTTAGGCTTACTTGTACTGAAGAGCTGACAAAAAATTAATATTCATTGAAGTTATATTTTTAAGATGTTTTTGCTACTTGAATATATATTGTCAAATACTTAACATATTTTTAAATTACTTAAGAGAAATTAAATCTGGTTTTGAATAGAAGTAAATTGTTTGATATTTAAAATTTTATAATTATATATTTAATTTTATACAATAAAAAATGTAATATATATATATATAAAGTTATGTAATTGCTTATGTTATGCTGTTTTCACATTGTCAGTTTTAAGCTTTGGTTCAGGAAATAATTAGGAATTATTGCTGAAGCTTATTAATTATATTGCTTTACATTCCAAAAGATGTTAAAAAGGCTGAACTGTTCTGAAAATTTATATTCAATTAATTATACTATCTTTTTTATACATTTTAACCATTTTGGTGTTTGAAGCAATTATGAGCTAGTAGAAAAATTTTCAGTTTTTGAACTTTTTGTTGGATGTTAGAATAATTCTCTTTTATAAAAATAAAGCAGAGTTTGCTTTCCCCTTTTTGTAGAAATTTTTTTATGTTTTAAAGTTGAAATACTCTTTCATTATTCTAGAAATTGTAAGCATTAATTGCTCTTTTCATTTTTTTGAAATGTGGTGCTACATCAAAAGTAAATAAAGTATTTCATATTGCCTATCTTGTTAAAATATTTCCAAATTTTTTTATCTGCAAGCTTTTTCAACTTTTATAAATATTATCAAATTGCATACATTTTGGGACACTATGTTTTTGTGGCGATTCTAAGATTTTTATACATTTATAATCAAAACATGAAGTACTGACTTTACAGAATTACCTCAATATTCAATATAAGGAAGTGTTTATTATTTCTAAGTATACTTTGAAAAATAGTGGTACAATTTAATAAAATGAACAATACTGGGGGAAATACTGAAGCATTATTTGATTTCTGTTTAATTACGCTTAAATCACGGCAGCTGATATTGTATTATGCAATTAGCTACAAAATAGATTGTTTCAGATTTGAAAGCAACTGTGTTCCAAAGTTGAGTTTCATGATTTGTTATTAATAATCAGATAAAATGAACGTAGCAACTGTCTGTACCATTAGAAATTTTCTGTGCTTTTGTTCATGTTGTAGTAGCAGCTCTCTTCAACAACACCAGAAGTTAAAATGCCTTAATAACTAATTCTTGAGAGACGTGTCTTTTAGCCTAGTTGGTAGAAGTGCAGCAAAAAGTGGCTGGTCAACTTTTCTTTGGATCCAATGAATCAGGTTCGATATACCCTTGGCATTCCAAGGTCATTTCACTTCCCCTCCACGGGGTCGAAATCCACCACTCTGTTTTGAAATGGCATAAAGGGTAGCTCTAACTGCAAAATAATTTTATCTTGTGGTGGTGATTGGGAATAAACATGGGGAAAGGGGTCAAATGTAAGAAAAAAAAAATTTCAAGGTGTTGAAGGATTTAAATGCACTCCCACACTAAAAATTTAGCAATAAAATATGCTTTTGAAGCTTTCCAAGTGAATTGGGACAGAAGTAAAAGTTCACTATTTACACTAACTTAGTATTACTTGTTATTAGGAATTACTTATGTATTACTGTTGTTTATTTTTAACACTAGAGTATAATTGTTATTGTTTTTTTTAAATTTTTTTTTTTGATTAATACTATTTAATATATGAATTCCAGAATTACTTGTGTATTATTAAGTTTTTAGAAAAATAAAAAATTCTCGGGATAATCTCATTAAATATATTTGTTTTAAGT
>BMAW01121565.1:0-42156 GCA_019974015.1 Nephila pilipes
CCAAAAGAAATCGGAAAATGACTCTTTTCACTGCAATTTTCAATCATGCAATTGCTTATACGCCCGACACAAAATCAGTCTTCTTAAAAAAAAATTAGGATGGCTCATACGGTGTACGAACAGTAACCTTGCAACGTTTCGTTCAAGAGTTAATATGTAAAGTCCAAAAATTCACTTAATCTCTGAATGGAAAGAAAAATTGAAATTGTTTCAAATTTCGAAAAAAATGTTTCGAGGTGCACACCACCATCACCCATAGTCTCTATGCACCGACTTCTAAAGGGAAGGGGTGCATGAGTCTTTTCGTCTCAGACGTTTCCTTTTATTGACACAAATAGACATCTGCGGATGCACCTTCTAGGGGCAACAGGCTTCCCCGAGAGGATGTCTCCATTGGATCCTCCAGTGCGTGGTAGAAGGAGAATAAAATACCTTCCGTAGACCCACAGGTGGGTTATTGCAATCCTTCTCTATGGAGAGAGCAATAAATGCTTTGAATATGCAGACTTGCTGGCCAAGGAAACACGAAATATAAACTAGACTTATCTAACAATCCACCGGCTAATGCAGACGGGGCGATTACTTTTCAGCCAATCAATGAAGAAACCTCAAGTAACAGACCTTTATTGTTCCAGATCAGTTGCATCCACAAAAGACAATATACTACAAGGGCATAAAAATTCACTCTGACAAGAGCCTGTGTCACTTTTGTAGACAACGCCCGGATACTCCATTGACGTTGGAGTATAAATATATCTCCGACCATTTCACGAAACTGTTTTGAACTTGATATTCTTGAATCTATTTATCACCACAGGAATCTCTCTACAGTCCAAAGGGATTCATTGCCATTCGGGCCTTAGAGAACTTCTAAAATAGACTCTGCACACGATAAAACCAACAATAAAGATAGAAAAAATTTCATTTACTGTCTTAAAAGATTGTGCTATAATAGCAAAAAGAAAGATGGTGTGATCCATGGCAGGTCGCGAACTTCACAATAACAATCTTCGAAAACGCTTTTGCCAGAAACAAAAGTAATTTTGTCTTTCCACGCTCTATCAGAAGCAAAAATATACCCTAACACCTAGAGCTTTAAAAATGTCTATCAAGCAGTTTCCAGATAGAAATACTCATTTTGGACTTATTCACTCATTGAAAGCGAAGAACAACTCCAGATATAAGACAAAGCTAAACTTACCGAAGGCCGCTTTACCTAAAATATCTGTCCAATATAGCTCAGCTCTAGTCAACGTCACTCAATATTCGCAAAAAAGTCCTATACTAAAGTTCACGACACTAAATCTCAAATTGGCCATAATTTTTTAATTCCAACTCCGTGGCTCCAAAAGACCTCGACTAGTGACAAAAATCACTCAAAATAAATAAATAAATAACCCTCACGAACTCTTCTGTTCAGCACCGCTTTATTTTACAAGAAAGAGTGCAATAAAAATCCATTTCCAGAACACAACACCGAACAAGTTCTAAAAAGAGGCGTTCCGTTTCGTACATTTAAAAACACAATCTTTCCCCAGACAACTAGCATTGTCGTGTGATAGTTGGTATATGACACAAGAGAGAAAATTCCAGCTGTACTCCGCCTTACCTGATAAGTTTATGAGAGTTGATCAGTTTCACAAAACAATTCGAACGCCCATCCCATTAAAGATAATCTGGTGCATTTTTGTTGTGAATTGCTTATCATGAAGAATAATATTTATGTTGGAGCATCTAAACAGTGTACAAATTCGAATGTCATTCTGATTCGAGGAGACTTCTAGCGATGGGACCCGAGTAAGGGCTCGATTACTCGAACTAATATAGTGTTCCTATAAATCTCTTTTTAATTCCTTTATTCACTAATCTTCTTTTATAGTAAAAATAATTTACAACATGGTTTCTTTTAACCAGGAATTCGTGGCCCACGTTTTTTATTCAGTCGCGAGTTCGATCCTTGGCCGCTAAAGACCCGCCGTGTAGCCAGGGCTGATGCACGTTAAATCTGTTGGGGCCCAAAGTCCTCCCGTTGGAGTGGTGTGGAAGTTAGGAGAGGAGGGTGCCAGCTCAGGTATCGTCCTCGTCACTGGACCGAGGTTCGAAATTACGAGATCCGTAGCCAACAGCCATCGTGTTGCTTCTAGTGTGGCCTTAATAAAAACTAAACTAAACTAAAATCTTTTAACAGGGTGAAGTTCTCATATCAAACATCGTTGTAAAATTGTCTCAAGGTTAATTAAAGAGAAATGCGCGAGAGAGCCCGTTTCTATACAACACATAAAAAAGTTCACATAAAACTTTCTTTTGCTTCTTTCCCTTCGTAGCTAAATAAAAGTTGATAGTGACGGTTATCTTGAACTATTGACTAATTGATGGTTAAGGCTCCCGTCTACCAGCAATTTGGATTTCGTGGACGTAATGTTAATTTTATGGAATTTCTGCTACCGTTCTCAAATCTTTACTATTTTATCTGTTTCTATGCAAAAAAGAGCATCTGAAAGAGAAAAGTTTATGAAGGCTTCTGCGAAATTAGTTTTTTCCTACGATTTTAAAAATATTTAAAAATATTTTTTAAAGACCGAAAGAGCACACAAATGAATAATTAAAATAGTGGTAAAAATAGTGTTATAAAAATCTAAGGAAAACTGTAATTCCGCAGAAACCTTTATCATTTTTCGCTCTTTCGGATGCACTTTAAATCATGAAATTGATTTAATACTACAGATTTGAGGACGGTAATAGTAATCACATAGAATTAACATATCGTACACAAAATCAAAAGGGCAGGTAGACGATAGCCTTATTGTCACAGTTAGAAACAACGCATTTTACACTGCTAATTTCTATATCCATCGGACCCGTGTGGTGACCGGGGATGACAGAATAGTCTCACTGTAGTTCATGCATGTCGTAAAAGGCGACTAAAATGGGTATCCAGCGTCTGGGGGTATAGCCGGGCACCCTGCCCCTGGGGATTATATCAGGGGACCTCAGGGACTTGTCTTCTTCAGGTAAGTATGGGGTTCACGAACTCAAGGTACCCTAGTGATCATTCTTTCCCATGGGGTTTACTGTCTTTGGTAAACATGGGTGACGCACTCCCGGGATACCCTAGCGATCCTTCTCTATTTTCGACCCTCCTTCTTGTCAACCACTTCTTATCTTTTTTCAACTTCACGTCTAGACCACAGTTTAATCTTGTTTGGCGCAGCATAGCCATATCTGGCTCTTGCGCCAATAAACTTTACATTCACTCACTCACTTACTATATCCATCGAATCATTTTCCCGGAGTAAAACGAATTCCTACATTTTGTCTTTTATACTCTTGTTTTGAAACGATATTCAATTTACTTGTCGAATTTCTTAAAAAAAAATGGCTCAATGGCAAAATATTTCTATGTCCGAAGGCTACAATATGGGGCATATATAAAAATATTTTAATATTGGGAAATTTTCCCCACCTCTTGCTACCTATCCTACGGCAAAAATCGCTTTTACAATTTTTTCCCTCTTTAAGAATTTTAATTGAACTGACCTTTTAAAAAAAAATTGATGACTCGATTCTGTTTCAAGAAAATTCTGTTTGAAAGATGTTTTGAAAAAATTCCAATTCTGCATGGATCGAGATGTTGTTCTAGATCCTGTAATAATAGCGTCTACAACATTCCAAATTTCAAATCAATATATATTAATTTATGTAATAATTATTTTTCGGAACAAAAAGTGGACTCATCAAATCGCGTTGCATTTTGTTTTACCCCTCCGTTGTTTTGCAATCGAGAAAACTCGTGACACTGTGGCTTCAGTCAAATGAAAAGAAAAATAAGTTGCATCCAACTTTCGTCTGATTCGAAAACTGTTACGAAAGTCGAAATTGAAAATCGCCATTTTTCTCTAGAGACTCATTAACAGATTCATTGTTTCATTCGATCACTGATAATTGTATTTCAGTCAAATTAAGTAATTTAAAAATAGTTTCCATTTGAAACGCAGAGAAAGATTACCACACTTATTTCTAAATATATTTAAGTGGGTGATTATTATTTTCGCATTTGCGCTGGATTGAATGGTATGAGAGACTTCGAAAAACAAATAAAATGAAACTAGTTACAAAATTGCTTCATTTACAGTCATTTGTATTATTAAAATATTTGATTTCATCACAAATATGGATGTAGATTTTCCTTCCCATTTTTTTTTCATTGAAACTTGTTTTTTGTTTGCTTCTGAGTTAAGAACTATTTAAAAAATTTTGTTTCTGATTGACTTCAACAAATACCAATTACCTATTTATATAACTTTTCAAAATTAAGATGGTGTGAGGTTTTTACTACACTGAAATTTTTCAGCTTCAAACAAACATTTCTAATTTAATTTCGATAACTATTTGTATCCGAAATTATATTTGTTAATAGGATTTAATACCAAACATGCCATTTTATTACATTTTTTAATGAATTTTTTACTGTTTTCTAAATAAATAGAATGTTTATTTTGATCCCGGATTTCAAAAAAAAAGGGAAAAGTTGCCTTGTTATAATTATTCCTATTAATGGCAGGTCACAGGTCAGATGAAGTATGAAAAGTAATAGTAAATCGCAGAAAAAGTATGAATCATAATCCTTTTTGGAAAAAGGTAGCTTCATTCTGGTATATTTAAATAATCATTTTACAAGTGGATTCATTCTAAACTGCATCGCATTTGAAGGACTCTTGGAACAAACCGTGGTGCCATCTATTTTCTATAAAACAACTTAGAAGTGGGATAAAAATATGCTCGTTATAAAGCTCGCTACTGCTATCAAGAAACAAATTTCTCGTTTTAATTCAGAATTGATATGCATTTATTCATATTAAGAATATCAACAAAAAAAAATTGCCGTACCTTTTCTGTTGTTCCGGGGAGCTGGTGCATACAACAAAACTGTTCCATTAAATTCATTAGCCACACCGAAAGAGGAATACACTCCGTGTAAAAGAAACATCAAATGTTGGAAGTTTTAAATAATTATTATCTAAATGCAAACAGAAACATCTTCAATCATTACAACAGTAGATCGGTTGAAAAATTTATAGTACAACATCATAATAATGTTTTTGTTGCCAATCACACAGGAGCAAATTTCTTTCATAAACATTTTAGCAAACGATTTTTTTCCGGCGATATTAACTTTTTGATTTTACGCTTCTCACTCCAATCTACAATGTTCTCTGGCGGAAGTCACGTGATATATGGAGGAAAAGTATATAGTTCTAAACAGCTGCATTCCTTCTTAATTTGAACTTTAACTGCCATACAAAATGACAAATAATATTTCTTAATCAAAAGAAAAAGGAGAAAGAAAAGGAAAGATTACGATTTCTAAAATAGCCCTTTTATACAAACGAAAAATCGTTTTAATGCATTTACAAAATTATAGCGGCTTATTTTGAGCAAATAAATCGCAAAATAGTCTCTCAGTTTTTTTCTAAAGTTCTCTCGAAGAAGAAAGAAATATATGTAAATGTATGCTATAAGATTTTACAAAATACTCCCCACCATTTTCTTAAAATTTTCAGCAAGTTTTGTCATCACGACAATAATTTCCAATTTTCTGATTTGCATTCAGAAATTTTTTTTTTCCCCTTCTTTTTATCATCTCGATATTAACTTCATTCGTTTTCTCTCACCATTACAATGGACTAATTTCACAGAATCACGTGATATATATCTTATCACGTGATATCCGGCGTGGTCTGTGTTTACATTGAATTTCCCTATATGCTAATTGTATATAAATCGTATATCCATTTTATTTCGATTAATAAATTTAATATTATAATATTTCTTACTTTATTCAATTATTTATATTCGGTGAGAAACAATCTGAGTATATTTTTATGTATCTATAGTCTTATTCTCATTTAATTCTGTAGTTAAAATAGTGTTCGATAAGCTGAGCCTCTTTAAGCTTGCTTCTGGCCTTTCTTTGCATATTTATGATATAAGCTTTAAATTATTTTCTGATTTAAAAGGATACATTTGTGAGCCGTTAACAGCCATTGAGTTATTTACACCTTTTTATTTCTATTAAGCTTATTTTGTTTTTCAAATTATTTCATTTATAAATATTATCAATCAACAGATCATCGGTTGATTCGAACATGTTAAAAATAAAGGTTCTGATATTTTTTCTAGTTTCATTATTATTCTAAACCGTCTTAAAAATAAATGTGAATTGTTTAAATGTAATTAAACTCTTTCTGAATTATAGTATCTTTTATTTAATGAAGACCCTTAATGGTACTTTTCCATTTCGTCGGCACAAGCGATAATGTCACCAAAAATGATACAACCAACGCCAAACGGAATAAGTGTATCCTACGTGTTGTCACCAATAAAGTCTGCTTGGCGAGATTTGCGCCGGCAAAATGGAAAAGTACCATTTATCTATCAGACCGATTCTATTTGAAAAATAAAGCAACATTGGATTTAAATTTGGTTTAAACAATTTTCTACTTTAATCAAGATATATAATTAAGATGTAACAGTTATATCATAATTATGATTTAAACAAGTGTAATTTTGTAATTAATTTACAGTTTCTTAAAATTTGGATAAGTCTTAGTTTACCTGGGCCACTTGGCAAAATGTTTTAAATCGCGCCAAGATGACACCAAAAGCGAGTATTTCAAAACCGACGTTTCCAGAAGCGGAAAAAGATGGCGTCTTCTGTGGAAGATAAATTTGGAAACAAGATGGCGTTTTCACCGAAAGAAAGGATATGCAAAAATCAAGTTTTATTTTAAATAATTCTCTTCAGTATTTCATTCAAAAAAAAAAAACAAATATATCATAAAATGAAATTCCACACAATGTGTGGGCTTCCCTATATTGCAAATTTAAACAAATGTTAAAAACAAGTACAAATATATTAAAAATCTACAAACTTTATTCAAATAATATTATTTAATTAAATTTTAAAGAAGAGTATTAAAAATACTTTTTTAAACACTAGAAAATCGCAGTTAAATTAGGATTTTTCATAATTATGATAAAATGTCTGTACATAAACAAAACAAATTTACAGCCATTATTTCAGCTTGTTGATAGCAGAATGATTTTATATCTTTATACTATAACAATCCAAAATTTCGATTTTTCATCTATTTATGGTGAATATATATATATATATGAAACAAAAAAGTTTATGATAATTTCCCATTCAATTAAAAAAGTAGTATATCTAAAAAAAATGTAAATTACTCAAACTTATGAACACATTTCACAACCGCAGAGCAAAACCAACGAATACAAAACGTTTACATCGACGGGTATCACGTGGTCAAGATATAATATGATGGGACGTCACATGAATTTAGTCCATATGGTTTTATTACTTTTTGTTATTCTATAAATAAGGTGAGTTCAAATCAAACAATCAACTGTCCCGATTCTAAAGATTATCTTAAGATAGTTGTTTGTTTTTAATAAATACACTTCTGCGCCTGAAAAACAAAATAAAAATTCTCCCTTTTATAAAAGATATTTCTGGTCTCTTTAAAAGGCTTTCTAGACATATTACGTCATTTTTTGAATGCCTGTCAAGGTCTTAAGAACAAATGAAATGGAATTTGTGTTAACGCTTCTTGAATGAATGTTGACCTCTTCAGGAAATTTTCAAAACATTACTGTACAACAACAACAAAAAAGAAACTAATGTAAATTAAAACATACAAAAAATATATTTCCTAAATTCATTTTTACAAAATTCTTCAAGGACAAGACAATTATATCCACCCTTTCTTCGTATTGACTCTGTGAATGAGTTAAATATTCTTCGAAATTTTGTAAAAGAATTCATAAAGTTGTGTTATTTTTAATTAATATCAAAATATTCTAGAATAAGTTATTTTTCGCGTCATGCCACTTGAACAGTTAATCAACACGTAAAGGCCAATATTCCACTGAGTATAATGTAACACATATCCGAATTATGAAAATTAAACAAACTTAGGATGTATTCAACATACAGAATTTAATCAATTTTGAAGCTTAAATAGTGAAACATGCTAAAACTTACAATCGATGCATAATATTTTTAACAGAAATTTTGCTTTTTTTTCTTCAACAAACTTGGAACTGCTACAACGAATACATCAAAATACAGTATTTACAACTGACATCCCAGATTAAACAAAAACGTTCGCAAAATATAGCTTATACACTTTATTGTATTTTTTAAAGAATACATATTTACAGTTTAATTTGTTCAGAATAGCTTTCTCTTTTTTCGTGGGATCACAAATATACAATCCATTTGTACACATCACATAAGTCTCACTCATTTCAGGAACTCTTTCGCTTGAGCTTCAAGAAAAGGATTCAATGCAGAGTAAAAACTGCGCCAATGCGCATGCCCGTTGCAGTGAAGAGTAATTTGAATACTTACTCAAGTTAAATCACAGGGGGAAAAAAACACGTAATAAATTTGAGTTCTAAGTTTGATATCGAAATTGTGAGGGGGAAAAAAATATTTTTTCTATATTTTATATATATATATATATACCTAAAAATTTTCTTTTTAGATTTAGTTATGAAACAGTTTGATCGATGGTGTTGTTTTTTCCTCGCATAAATTCCGTTGTAAATTTTTTGTGTCATTAAGGATATCTTTTTTAAATATTTTATTTTGTAAGTTTTTAGTTATTTTTTGTTAAAATATTTTCAGCAGTTGCAATGGTCTACGATTATTGATTTAGTATTTCTAGAATTCGATGTTGGCATTCTGGCAACATTTAAAAATTGTTTTTTAGAGCTTAGGGTTTGCTTTTGGCAACGTTTCAAAATTTACTCCATGTGGGAGGATGGTTGGTGTTTAGCTAGGCAGCAGATTTTTGACTCATTTCTTGTGCTTTTTCAAGTATTTTTATGACTTGAAATGAAGCATCAATAAGTGTCATAAGTGAGTAAATATGTTTCCTAAATTTAATTTGTTTGTGTTTTGTATAGTAATAATTTTGTTTGTATTTCTTTGTATTACTGTATGTACCATTATTAAAAGTGGAGTGTTACACATGGAAATTCTTGAATTTCTCTGAAGTTTTTTTTTAATTTTAGTTTTTCGTTATTTTAGAATTTGGTTCTAAAATTTTTTTTTCGCCTTTTAGGTGCTCTTCTTACTAATTTTATTTTTTTCGAACTTTAATCTCCAGAATTTTTTTCAAATTTTGTTTTTGCTGTTATAACCTTTTGCAATGATATATTTTTGTTGGGGATAGTTTTGTTGGGGATAGTTGGGGATAGTAATTTATTCTTCAATTGATGGAGCTCATATAATTGGCTTTCAACTGGTAACCAAATTCTTAGTAAAATAAACTTGAAATATATTCCTTAGATATTTAAATGAAGAGCATTTTGAAAGGTGTGAAAGAGGTAGAATGTTTAAAAATAGCCATTGTTTATATTTAAATCCAATTTTGTTACATGGTGGATTATTTACGCTAATGTAAAATATTAGTTTGTAAGGAATAAGCTTGAGTACTTATTCATCCATATTCTAAATTTCCTTTTTTGTCCCCTTTACGAATTTATGTAACTTTTAAAACCAATATTTGCTCCTCGAAGAACATGTTTTTCGTAACAAAATATTTTAGAAATTAACTTTATCTTTACAGAAATTCAACAGACAGAAAGAAACATGAACATCGGACATGCGCAATGACACAACTCACTCTCTCCCCAAATCAATTGTCTTTTTTTTTAAATCATCACAGTAGTACAGTGTCGTGCCAAAAGAAGGCGCTTCATTCAAGTCCAAATCCTTCAGCATTGGAGATGGCGATGGTCAACTTTTCGCGTAGAATGTCTCGGTTCTTGTATCTTGGTAACACCAGTTGGTTGAAGCAAGTGTGAGATATAGGCAACCTGCAATTTAAATACATATATGAGTGTGTTTCGCTGAAAAGTGTAACAAATAGCAAAATCAAAATTAAATATACGTACCAAAGAGCAAAAATTTTAACACCTTAAAAAGCTATCAGTAATTTTCATAAACATTTACGAGAGTGGTTCAAAAAATACCCGTTTTCGACGAAAGAGTGGCCCGAAAATAAATTTGACAATGATTCATAGATTAAATATGATTGCAGCGGCGCGAGTAGCTGTCTGCATTTTACGTCGACTTGTTACCACTAATGAGACTTGGATTCCCCATTGGTTCACTTAAACCTACAATCAAAATATTGGGTTTCTTAAGGGGAATCTGCTCCAACGATTGGTTATTGATTGGTTGGTTATTGACGTCTGGTTATTGACGTCTCCATTAGAATCAACACGAGGATTATTGGCTACTGACCTCATAAATGCGAACCGCTGTGAAGTGACGATACCTGAGGTCTCACTCCACTCTCTTGACTTCGACACCACGACGAGACGGAGGACTTAGAGCTTCGACAGATTAAACGTGCATCCCCACAAATCTTTAGTGGTATCAGGACTGGAAACCACTATTCGATGAAAACAATGCCTGCTGCGAGTTCGCGATCATGATCACTAGAATACCCGGCGTCAAAATGGCAAGCAGACGAAACAAATGGTCCGAAGAAATGCAATTCGTTTTTCTTGGGCGGAGGGAGTGAATCGATGCTGGCGTCTGTTATCTATTCTGTAGTACATGGTTCTGGTGTAATGAGTAACTTGAGGAGGCTATTCGTAGCAAAAGACCCAGTTTACTATTTCAGAGTATTTACTGTTTCAGAATATCCGCTATTGTATAACACACAAGACTTTATGCACTGGAATATTTTGTTTCTGATTTCGCCTTTTCTGGCTTTCAATTATTACCAGAGCTTAAAAGACATCTTCGAGGTCAAAATTTTCCCATGGATGTTAAAGTAGTTAGAATTAGCCTCGTCATCAAGACATATCTTTTTTTGCGTCTCCTGATCCGATGGTAGGATAAATGCCTCAGCAAACAAGGCTTTTATGTGGAAAATGCAGTACGTATGCACTTTTATAAATGCACGAGTTTTTCTTTGCGTGTTCTTAAAATAAAAAATACTTTCTGATACCTCCAAGTAAACATTAACGTGTATCGTAAAATTTTCTCATTATACCGCAATAACTCTCGATCAAAGCAAATTATTTTGGGCTTTTGGCAATTCTTCGAAAGCTTTTGAACTTCCTATTTCGATATTTTGTTTTAAAAACAAAGCAATATTTAGCGAAGTTTAACTTAAATGTCGCATGCTGTCGAATGCCAGGAAAGTTACAGCAGTTTTTTTAGGAAAAGAAAAAATGATAATGGAGCCATTCTACAGTGAGTTAGCCAACCGTAATACCCACTTTCTTAATTCTTATTCGAGTAATTTTTGAACTAACTTCGTATTTACGAGGGTCGTTCAATAAGTCCATAGAAAATCCAAGAGATGGCACTCGTAGCATCGATAATGGATTGTTTTTAGTAAGCATCGTGACTCACTAGACAGTTGTCTCTCAGTTACTCGTATTCGTGATCAGGACGCCTTTCGCACCTCAAAAATTCTTTGTCGCAGCTTTTCCGGCCGATGAGATCACCCATGCCTTCTTCGGTGAGGATTCACCGGAAATGACACAGCGTTTTGATTTTTGCTTAATTTCAGGTGCATAATGAGGAACACAGGTTTCACCGACGTTGACAACTCAACGGGACAGCAATCAAATTTTGATTTGACAGCAAACGATTACCAAGCAGCAACTAACTTATGAATCAATGTCATATTTGTTTCTACTCCATTTAACAGATGGCAGCACCCAATGGTAGCAACAATTTACTTCAATGAGGCCGTCTGTGTTCAAATGCAAGTACTTTTTGAACCAAACTCAAGCGAAGGTAAATAAAGTAGCATCAGAAAGAGAGAGATGCTTACATGTCGGTGTTGTGGTTAAGGGCGGATATTTTGAAGGTCATCTCTCCCATCCCCCCGACGGGGACGCGGTCACTTCCTGTCGTGAACCTCAGGAACTGTTTTTGGAGCTCGGAGCTGTAGCTCTTCAGAATCTCCCAGAATTCCCTGCAAAACGAGAGAGAGACAATGTTTTTTTTAGAAACACGTTTCACATAAAAGTAGAATCGATGTATATACGAAAATGAATCAAAAGTAAAAGAGGTTTCAAATAATAGTGTCAGACGGGTTTTTTATATATATATTTAGCCATTGCAAGTAGGTTAAGTTATTTAAAATTTAAATATTCATTTGGAGTCATTTTTTTATTCACGCGTGTTCATATTCTGAGTACCTAGCTGCATGAAACAAAGAGGTCCGATAAAGAACGGCGCGCAAAAAGCAAAACTTCTCCCTTAAAAAGTTAAAACACGGTAATCCACTTGAAAAGTTCTCGCTGCGAGTTTTCGTATGGGAAGTGGGACATTCACACGAAATTGTACGAATATGAGATGATGCTCCCCTGCAACGTTTCTCTAACAAAGGAAACTAGTCATTTACAGAGATTTCATGAGTCAGCCATGGAAAGTTTAAACAATGATCCCTTAACCTTGGCTACGAGACCGTTTAGACCACTTCTAGAGACTTTGTGGACAAGAAGATATACCTAGAAAATGCAGGAATCTTGTCTATATCTACACTGGAAAGAAAGTTACGGACTTTTGCTGAATTTCCCCCTGGCACGTCACATCTGGACGGAACGCCAAAATGAGGGAGACGTGCGAAACTGGAAGAGATGGATTGGGAATTTGACTGGAAGCGGCTGGCACTTGGAAGTGAATCTGCTAAGTGAGTTCTCAAAAGCGGGAAGAGTCTGCCGAAAACTATGGAAATCTTTAGAGGTGCAGAGAATTACTGCGGCGATTTGTTCGTAGTGCGGACTGGTGAGCTGAATATTGCTGATACAACTGTGTTTATCCTTATGAATGCAGTTATTTTTGCTGTATTGTATCGCTAATCGGTATTAGTGCTTGTACCGAATTTCTTATTAGTAATTAAAACACTACGATACCCCGGAATAATAATTAAAGTCTTACGATACAGCGGGTTACTTCAATCTATGGTTTCCTGAAACGAAACCAATCGACATGAATAGTTGTAATTTACAACATTATGTACATAAGGATCGATTGATAAGCAGAATAAATTTTATTCAAATGTCTCGGTTGTTTCTTAGTAATAATTGAAATTCTACAACGCTAACGCGAGGACTTTGGGCCTCGAGAAGTTGAAGGCTCTCCACTCTCTTTGTATGACGAGTCTTTAGATGCGTCAGAAAAACGGCCATGAGCTCGTGACCATGACCACTCTTGTGCCGTTCTCTCGGTTAGTTCTTCACTGTTTATCAACTCGAGGGCTCTTGGTGACAGACCGCGTAATTTTTAACCTCGATCAAGTGATGTGGACGACATCAGATTTAGTACCTCCCTCTTCAAACTTCCTCACCACGCCAAAGGGAGGTCTTGGGACCTCGACGAACTTAATGTGCATCAGCCGCGGTACATGGCATATCTTCAGTGGCTCCTGACCTTCATCCCTCGACTCGATGGAAACAACGCTGGGCGCGAGTCCGTGACCCTGACAATTAGGCTGCCGTGACCTTGGTTGTAATGACGCTGAAAGAAGTTTCTTTTACTTGCAGAATGAGCTCAGTAGATACGGTGAAAGGTTCTTTTTCTTGTGTTGCTGGAAGCAAGTAGCAGTCAAACCCCATAGTTTAACACAAGGATAGGCTGAAACAACATGCTTCAATCTCCCTACACGGTGAAACTTTAGCGAAATCCAGACTCGAACACATGGCTTGGCTGAAACAATATCGACCACGAGCTCGCGATCCTGATTAATTGGCTATTGTGGTCCAAATAAACTAGGGCATTGAAATAAATATGTGGCGGCTCTCTTCAACAGCAACACCAGAAGTTTTAAAAAATGTCTTAGTAATTAGCCCGAATGGGACGTCTCTTTTCGTATAGTTGATAAGGGTGCAGCAAAAAACTAGCGGTAAATTTTTCTTCGGACTAAATGGTAAAAGGTTCGAAATGCCGCTTCACTCCAAGGTCAACTCTCTTCCCCTCTACGGGATCGAAAGCCATCTAATGCCGAAGTGGTGACCCTGGACTGGAACACGAGATGGCAGCAAAGCCTAGAACTATTGGTTTCATATACCCCCTTAGTAAAAACCCACTTGCCTCTGTATGTTTAACTAAGACAACCGCACATAGAAATCGCAACTAGTAATATAACGGTTACAATTGGAAAAGATATATTCTCGACAAATGTCATCCAGACTGCTTCCCTCGTATCATCACGATGCCACTGGAGGGGGAAATTGCGGCGGATCTCTTCCACAACAATGCCAGAAGTTTTAAGAAACGCCTTAATAACTAGCCTGGCTGAGATGTCTATTTTGGCCTAGTTGATATGGCGCAGCGAAAGTCGTCCGATCAACTTATCTTCAGAACGTATGGTCAAGTGTTTGAAACGCCACCTGTACTCTAAGATCAACTCTCACCCTCTCCATGGGATAAAAGAACATCTAAAGCCTAAAATACAACGTTCAGAAATCGTAAAGATAATGAAAATAAAGTAAGATTAACATTACGTTTTCACGAATCTAAAATGATTGGTAGACGGAAGACTTAAATTATTTACTCCATGCACTGAGAGCAAAAATATTTTACGCAGATAGGGTTTCAGTAGACTCACTTAATGATGGGCTCTTCTTCGTGGAATCCGTCGTAGACGGTCACTTTTCGCAGCTCGTCCATGTCCAGAGTGGGGCACCCGCACACCAACATCTCCACTTCCTCCGGTCGAAGCATCTGTCGGACAGAAAGAGGAGTTAGCTGAAATCTTCTGAAAACAAGAACTAGAGAAGCGGAGCTATTTCTATTCCCATGACTAGCAACTTCCCTTAACAACATTTGGATTTACTTTGTGACTTAACGTTTAAATTTCCAACTCAACAATCTTTAAATAATTTGTGTCTAAATAAATCAAATGTTTTCCTACTGTAAGAACATCTTGGGCGAAAGAGGTGAGGTAGATCTTGCTCATCTGGAACACCCAAAATGCGTGATTTATTGACAAACAATATTTGTGCGTCAATGAGAATCATGATCTTTAAGCAACAGCAAAGAAAAGATTCGAGCCATCCTGCATGAAAATTGACTCAAAACAAAAGTCTGTGCTAAATTTGTTCCTCTCACTTCAACCAATGGACAAACACCAATTGAAATTGCACATTGCAGAGTCATAATTTCAGCCGTTGAAAAGGATCCAAACGTCTTGAAATCATTGGTTACTGGTGATGAAACACCAGTAACCAATGATAGGTACTTTCCATCAGTGGCCCAGGAGGGAAGGGGGGTGAAGAGACATATACACTCCAGAAAATTTTTATCTCGAAATTGAAATATTTGAGGATAATTCTTTTAAAATATATTATTGTAGATATCCTAAATTTTAAACATAAGAACATTTTTCTTTCTCCTCATGCTTAAATTTTTCTTCGTCACGAAAAGATAAAAGGATTTCAGTGAAGTCGATTCCTGAGAGAAGAATAGAAAAGTCTTAACCTCCAACAAATACCATTGCGTTATCTCCTTGAAAGAAAAGTTTAATTTATTGATCAGACCGAACATAGAAATACGAGGTAATTATCCTCATCTAGTATACAAAAAATTAATCAAATCGTTAAGAAAAATCCTAGCGTATAGAATGGAGAGGTATTTTCAACTGGAAAATATGTAAGGGAAGGAGGATATATTCAAATAGTGTACAATTATTTAATAACTTTTAAGCCAACAAGTGCGTAGGAAGTAACAGCTTTTTCTGGATGGGATTATTTTGTACACATAATACATTATGTTTACGGAAACAATGTGCTTATTAATTACGAATCCCACAAACTTATTTTTTAAGATATGTAGAACACTTATTGAATTAAATATTTTGAAATTGTTTTCACAATGAAAAAATATTCATTTCGTCTCCGATCTGAAGTCTCCCACCCCCTCCTTTAACTTCTAGAAAAATGCGATTGGTGCTTCGTTAGCTCGCCTCCGTGGCGTCCAATCGTAATACGATCTCTCATCTTTTTTAGTTCTCAAACAATCAGCAGCCCTCATTTTGTTGATTTCCCAGGCATTTTGTGCCTCGATCCTAATTTTTCCTTGAAACGTAACTAATTATGAAAATTCAGCTAATTCTGCTCCTTTAATTTAACTTTATGATGAGATGGTAAATTTAATTTAATAAAATAGCAACCTCGTAATTGTTGCCCGAACAAGCCTCGCTTATAATTTGCTTTAAAATTATTTAATTTCATTTGTTTCATTCATGTTCAGAATACAATTTAACAGATGTATACCTATGAAAAGCGGATTTTTCAAATAGTTGGCACCACACATGCATTCTTACACGTGATTATTTGACATGTATAGCATTTTGTTCGACTATTTCTAATATATAAGACCATACAGGTGGTAAAATTGTGAGAGTATGAATTCATAATCTTTTTCTGCTTTGAAAATGTCGACTTTTATACCAAGAAAGTCTATTTGCGGGGGTTTTGATTCATCGCTTTATTTTGAAGAATACCGCCGCTGAAACTTACCGAATACTGGTTGAAGCTTGAGGTGAACATCTCAAGACACTTGTGAACGTTGGTACTACTCGTATTGATTCTAACAAATGAGTTTGAAGTGAAAGACGAGGTTATGAGGAAACCACCGAAAAAGAATTTGAAGATGCAGTGTTTCAACCATAGTTTGACGAAGGCTCCACTAAAATTCAATCACAATTGGGGGGAGTATTGAATGGGACTCAAAAAAAGTGTTAGCGCGATGGGAAAAATCCAAATAGATAGAAAAAGAGAACCTCACGAATTCACTAAAAGACAAATGGAGAATCCTGCTGAAGAGTTTCTTGAATTGAATCATAACAAGTGATAAAAAAATTTTCCCAATCAAATAATCCCAATTAAAGAAAATCATTGGTTGGTCCAGATCAACCATCAATATGAACGGCCAGATCACGCCTCTTCGGAAAGAAGACAATGTTTGATGGGATCAGAAAAGTGCTGTTTATTATGAACTTCTCAAACCGGGTGAAATGGTTCATATCGACAACAAAGGATCAATTTAAACCCTGAATTGACCACAAAATGTCCAAAATGGGCCAAAGAAATAGAAAAGTGAATTTGTTACATGGCAATGCGACGGCTCCCACCATAGAAGTTATCAATGAAACTCAAAAGAATTGAATTGCAGCTTTTTACCCTCCATATTCGTCGGGCTTTACTGCTTCGATGAAATTCAGACTTGTTCCGGTCGATGGAGCATGAATTGCGGCACTTGGCTAATTTCGAAGAAGTGGAAAAATTGATCAAATCGTGGTTTGCTTCGAAAAATGAAAGTTGTTATCGTAGCAGAATCCATTTTTAGCCTGAAAGATGGGGGTAGCTGTAGCGTCATATAAAAAGTCTTAACTCTTCATTTCAAATTAACATGTGATTCTCTTTAAAGAAATCCACATTTCAAAGGTTTACACCTAGTATTTTCATACGCAGCATACAATAATAAAAAAAATGTTATATGAATTTTTAATTTAATAATTCCCAGAAAAGTACCAATATGTCGGTTTTGTTTACAGTCTTCGCCGAATGACCGTCGATAGAAAGTCGATACATTTGTAATCCCTAGCCTGTTCTTCCTCTCTCTAAACCGTCTCCATCATATTGAAAAGTGTTTTCTGACAGTAGCTCGGAGGAGTTTCATTCCCTGGGGGAAATGAATTCTCGCAGAAGTGAAACCCGTACTTACGATCAGGGCGTTGGAGGCGCAGACGCTGTGAAAGCCGAGGTAGAAGGCCTTGAAGGGTTGATAGATGGCCTTGTTTAGAATAAGCTCCGTATACAGCTGCACGTATTCTGAAAGAAACAATTTCGATTGTTGAAACAATAAAATCAACACAGTGCAAAATAAATTTTTTTTTGGGGGGGATTGTAATCAGAGAATGCGAATAATCTTGTAAAACTCCTTATCTCTGTTGAAGATGCATTGCCGTATATAGCAATAAAAAAAAAGTACCAAACACATTATTTTCTTCTCCCTGGCGCTCTCCCTTCATCGATCATCACGCAGTGGTCGTAAAAGCGGTCGGTCCCAGGAATTGCCTCAGTTTCCCTCTTTGATATTAAGTTCGGAAGACCCGTCGCAAGTCGTTGACCCAGTAAGCCTAAATTATGTTGCCAATTTGGACAGAAATTAAAGGGCGTTTAACCCCTCCCCCAGTAGGATTCTGCGACTTCCCTTTTGTGATCTTCTGACCCTTCTTTTAAAAGAAGCATTCGCCAAGTGTAGCACACTCACCAGATACACTTACCACTTAGACACCACCTCACCGGGTCGTTCCCGGGTGGAATGGGAGTTGGGAAAGTATTCTTCTTGAGGACATTTCTCTTTGCGCAGCTAAAGTCTGCATGCATAGGAGCTAAGTCAGACTTCTGCCTTTTAGTGTCCCAGTCTTTTAAACCTCGGAAGCTACTCATTATCCGTGATTATGCCTCGATGATTTCATCGCACTAGGCACCAAAAACAAAGTAACATTTGGAAAGTGTGGACATTTCAACGTTTGATACGTTTTCGTAAGAAATCCTTATTGAAAAGAGAAAATTTCATTACAACTACAAGGTAGCCTGAGAAAGGATCAAATAAATTTCGGCGAAGGCTGTTTGCCTTCGGCACAGGTTTTGAACTTCTCATCTTCGGGCTCACGCCCTACTTCTCCGCGTTGCTATGCTGCGCCTTAGACTACTGTTCAAGGTAGAAATTCCTCACCAATTATTAAGCACTTTTTACTTCCCTTGCAGTTAGTTGCTACTTGTGGGAGCGGGCCACCTTCCAGGGAAGAAAGCCTTTTTATACTGTTGAATGACTTTCGGAATTTTTTTAAGAAAAGGTTGCCTTGCCAGCCATTTGTGAAAGTGATAAACATCCTCTGTTGTATTAAATGTCCTTTTGAATGTTTTCTGTTGACGTCATCGGCAGTTTCTGGTTAAGATGATAAGTCACTGTAGGCATTTATATCACTGGTCGTGATTACGAGTGTGTGTCTTAGTTAAACACATTGAGACAAGGGGGAAATATTCAACAAGTAGAGCTAGAAGGGCTCTATTTGTTGAACCTAGCAGAACTTGTTGTACCTATGCCACCTAGTGTTCGAGTTGAGGCTGTGGCCTTAGTCATGGAAATACTTTTTGAGCTATCAATCTTCGGATCCACATATAACTTGTTCGATGCGCTATATTGTGTCTTAGACAACTGAGTCATAAAGAAACTTCCCACTAGGCATAGTATTAGACGATTTTTACTCTTATCACTGTTAATTTCAACTTGTGAGAGAGAGTCGTCCCAAATTCCTTGAAACTATCGAATACCCATTAAAATTACATTAACTGAATTTCAAAAAATCATGAGAAATTTAAAGTCGTCCCTTTTTTCATTTGAATAATCTAATACATACGAATACTCAGATCGTACTTATCATTTGCCTCACATTTATAGCAGTTCGTCAGAGTGTAGAATTTGATTCCTTGAATTAGTTGCAGGCAAAAGAAAGAGAGATAAAAAGTAAAGAAAACTTACCTTGTCTGTTTTCATTCGTCACCGGAATGTTTTCACCTTCCGTTTTCAGGACGTGTGTTTTCACACTGCCGAATTCTTCCACAGACACCTGAAAAAAAAAGGAAATTTCGTCTCAAACAAAAGGGGAAAATATGAAATTTTCAATAAATTTAACTCTTTTTTTTTTGAGAATACTACAGATTTTGATAAACGAATAGTATAGCGGTGTAGCCAGGTGGTGTGTCCAAAAACGAAGGCCTTCTTCACTCCCAAAAATCAATAAATGAAACAATAAACACAGAAATTATAATTTAATACGAAGGTGTTTCAACTACAAACGATATTTTCTTAAAGTGGCAAAGAAATTTTATACATTTAACCTTAGAAGCCATTATAAGTCGTTTACAATTTAAATAATCGTTTTATTCTTCATATGATCATTTATTTAATCGCTACCCAATAGAAACAATTGTTTCATTAATGTCACTCAGAGAAGCAACACTAGGGTCTTGGGTGACGGACCTTATCATTTTGAGTCTCGATTAAGTACGACACTTGAGCTGGAACTTTCCTCTCCAAACTTCCACGCCACGCTAACGGGAGGACATGGAGCCTCGACAGATTTAACTTGCATCATCTCCGCTACAACGCGCGTCTTGAGTGACACCAGGACTCTAACTTATGACTCGGTAGAAACAGCGCAGGCCGCGAGTAGGCGGCCATTTTATATATCTGGAGATCTATCGTAAGTTTTCATGCTTCAATATCTCTGTAGGTGATGGTTACGAACTCACGGTCGACGTTGCTCATGGCGGCCTGATGCAACTAAAGACCGGTCGCATTGTGAATGTGATGCGCATTAAATATGTTGGGATTCAAAGTCCTCACGGTGATTTGATGTGAAAATCTAGAGAGAAGGTTGCCAGCTCAGCTATCGTTACTTGACCGTAGCTCAAAATGACTGTCATCTATAGGCATCGTGATTCGTCTAGGGACGACTTTAATAACCAATCAATAGCTCTGTATTTGACAGCATTCAAAGACATCATTTCAAGGACTGTTCACAAAATTCGTTGTTGACGCTAATTCATGGAATTTACCTGAAAATTCATGCAGAAATCTTCTTCGACGTTTCCTTCGTAAGAAAGGAGTTCTCGAAGTCCGACGGCGACGTCCTGAAATGGAATCTTCATTATTTATATATTCCAAAGAGATAATACTATCAAATGATAGAAGTTTGAAGCAAAAAAGTATAAATTTTTATTTGAGTAACAGAATATATGATAAAAATAAGAGCTTGCGTTTGAATAACAATTTTTATGATATTATTTTGTATCAATATTTGGTAATTAGAAGTATAAAACCGATCTTATAATTTCTATTTCTGCTGAATACCATTTTACATGTATGGATGGCGTAATTGCTGCAAACTAGAATATAAATTACCATATCTCTATGAAATTCAGCAAGCTTAGTGCAGTTTGTTTAAACTAGGACGTTTATTATTGAATAATTATTAATTTTTATATTATTGCGAAAACACGTTTCGGACGCATAGTAAAATTTTTGAGAAAGAAGACGACACAAAAAAATTCCTTAAGCAACAATGTATATTCGCCAAAAATAGTGAAAATAATACAAAATAACAAATAATTCATAAAGACTTGTGGCATCAATACTTCTTTTGATTTCATACATAAGAAAATTGTAACTGTGGTTCTAAAATTATTAGGCATTACCTATATTTTAATTAAGAGCAATGAATTTTTATAAATTATACAATATTTTACATTTAAATAAAAATTATTTTTTATACCTCTTAGTCCATCTTTAAATAAAACATTGATTTGAAATTTTAACTTATATTTATTACCGTTTCAGACACACTTTACCGCATTTAAATAAACACCCCGATCTAGCTTTAAAGAGAAAATCCCCCGTGACTGATATTACGTTCACTATTGCCTCTAAATAGTTGGTAGGCGAGATCCTTAAATATTTTGCAGATAAATATTTTGCACCCAGTAGCTTAGTATACGGTCCCTTAACAGTATTTTGCGATTATTTCTGGGGTGATCGGATTCACGTGAAATGTGAAATACCGTACTTCATTCCTCAGAATAAATGAAGTTATGCAAAGAGAAAATTCTTTTAAAAAGTTAAATAATTATTTCTTAATAGGGTCAGTCAATGAATCCTCTAACGTCCGAATTCAGGTACCAATTTTTCGAAAGCGATATCAATTTTGTCCACAGCTATGATTAGAATTGAACCAATTATTGAGGATGTGTTATTTATTTTTCTCGTGTCTCGATCATGCAAATGCAGTCAACGTTAGAGAATGACGAAGGAAAAATATTTCCTCGATTTCTAGCAGGGGAGGAGGGCAAATCGTGGTGTATTGGATGATTACAGGTGGCGCTTCAGTCGAATTTTCATAAGGAGAAGAAATGTTCAAATAAACCTCAAAACATTCTGAAAATGGAATATGCTTCAACTGTTACGATGTAAATATAGCGAGATATTTTAGTGAACCAATCATATCAATTTGATTGATTGAGAACACTTTTTCTGAATAAAGTATGTGTGTATTCCTTTTCCAATAAATAACAGAGAAAGGATGACGTAGCGGAAATGGAGAATGCCAGAGACGTGGCTTCGGTTTTGGCTACTGTGGAAGAGAAAGAATTTTACCTTGTTTCAAAATTATATGGTGGGATTTCTTTTGATCACTTAGATTAGATGAAGAGATTTTTCAGGGACTTTAATGGAGCCATGCAGTTTAGTTGCGATTATACCGACAGATCTGCGATCCTGGGAAAAGTTGATTGAACAAATTTTACGAGATCGTGATCAGAGAGATAAATCATTGTGTGTGTGTGTGTGTGTGTGTGTGTGTGTGTGTAATGATTTTCCTCTCTATAGCATCCGAACTCTTGTGATTCAGTTAAAAAACTGCAGAATCGAGAATATATAAAATGGCTAGTTATTTCAAATTAGGACGCATATTTAATCTGTTCTCTTTTGATGTATAAATATTATTTAAGTACCTAGATTTATATTTGTGGAAAGCATTTGAGAGACTTAAATAACATTAGAAAGGAGTTTGAAATTTTTCGCTGGTCGGCATCAGACCGCGGGTCAGTGGTTGGGAAACACTGTTACAGCTGAGCAATACAAATGATATCTGAAAACCAGACGACAGTCAACTCACCGGCATGACTTCGGCGAGGTCGTCAATACCAAACTTCCACACTCCCACGTTGGCGTGCTGTAGGTTTTGCGGCACGACGGGTGGACTGAGCAGCTTCTTGTAGCACGCCGTGGGAAAGTGCAAGTCCAGGATGATGGAGTTATACACGGCCAGGCCCATCAGCTGTTTGGATTGGTCAAGGAATTTACGCCATTGCTTTGATTTTTCTCGATTTCCCCAGACAACACAACTCACTAAGACTATAATTTACAAGTCCTCAAACTGTGTTCCGCGAGTCAAAATAAATATCCGAAAAGAAATTATAAAACTCTCACTCTATAGTTGTGTTTATTAATAAAAAATACAAATATACATTCAGTTATCTTTGAAAATTAATCGGAAGCTTCGCGTGTGGACTGACGACGTCCGTAACGAGACGTTTCAAATACCATGGGGGGATCCTCGACAAAACACTCCATGACTAATTGGATTCAATAATAATTTGGATATATGTTTCAATAAAATTGAAACATATATCCAAATCAATATACCAAAAGATCAAAAAATATTTTACTTGGTTAACACCCACTCCGCTTTCCGACGAGTCAGTCAAAATCCAGACTTTCCCCCAACTGTGATGAACTTTTAACACAACTGATAAAAGTCAATCTCACCACTCAACCTTCAACTTTACTCCTCCCTTAAATCCTGTTCCTAGACAGTAGAGCCCGTCTTTGACAAAAGAGTCTCCAAAAATTTCTCTCTTTAAATTTTCTCAAGCATTTGCAACTTCTTGACCTTCTCAGTCCCGGCGTTGTCTGTAGGAGACACTTTCAAAAAATGTCGCCAAGTCAAATAAAAGGCGTTATTGGAACCCGGAATTAGTTCACTTTCTTGTCAATAGAGGGCAGTTCTAAAAAAGTTATTTTTAGCGAACCTTTTCCATTCGTAGCTTATTTATGGTAAAATGAAAATGGTGTTTTCCGAGAGAAAGAAAATTACACGCTTGCGCATCGCTAAGTGTTCTTATTATTTATTATTTGTATTATAAAAAATTATTAAACACACTGATGAATTCCTCAAACTTTTGCTGTTTATAAAGAACATTATTAATTTCTCACTCAAATCTTCCCACTTTTGATTTAGAACGCTGTTATTTCTGTGTCGCCTGCAGGAGACATTGGGTCCATGGCTATTAAAATCAATCGATTTGAAATTATAATTATGGCATCTATTTCAGCTAGGAATGATATTCTTTAATTACTAACTGAATTCACCAAATGTAGATATTTAAGGGATACAGGAAAGAATCTGTCATGAAATGAAATGAAACATAATTAGGATCACTGTAATTACGTCTAATTTAAAATTTCCTAGATTTTGAATGTATTGGATAGAAAAACTACAACTCCCGTACTCTCAGATAACATTTCTCGGAAATCACGACTTTTCAATAAGAATCAACTTAAAATTGAGAAATTATTTAATTGTATAAGATAAAGTAAGAGAGAAAAAATGAATAATAAATTTTAGAAATTAGGATTCTTCTTTAAAAACAGTTCGGACCGGAATATTTTGTGATTCAAATTTTACATAATGCTCATTTTACATTATGTTCACTAAGCTAATTATTATAAATTACTCATTAAATTAGAATTAAATAAAGATTTTATATTAACACGATGATATCGCTTTGTCCAAATGTCTCTTCCAGGAGACACTTAATTTCTCAAAAATAAAAATTGAAATAATTTTCTTAATAATTTTTCAGTATTTTTTCATGTATTTAGAACCGATTGACACAAATTAATATAAGATTTATGGTTCAAAGGGGACCTTGGGTCTGAGGAGGTTAAAGAAAAATCTAATTACCACTATTCTTTAACTTCTGGGAAAACGTAAAAACCAACGAAAAACTACCTCACAAAATTTACTCCGATAGGAGGTCAGAGCCCAACCGACCAAAGCACTCCAGATAACTTCGTCTTATTTGTGACGCGACGTTTCAATGACGTCAGTGCAAAAGTAGCTCCAGATTTTCAATTATTCACTCGCGGAATTTGTGTAACCACTATTATCATAAGACGAGTTCCCGTTGTATGCTCAAAAAAAAAAGAGTTAAATCTCAAAATGACGCCGAATGTGGTTACATTCAGTTCATCCTCGCCTTCTTTGGAGCAGATTTACCGAAAGGAACCCATTGTTTTTATTGTCGCTTGGTTTCCGATGCAAAACGATGAATTCATTTATTATCGACGGGAACAACTCGACGTGTCTGCAGTCGAATTTCGATTTGGCAACAAATGACTACCAAATCGGAACTAACTTACGAATCAATGTCAAATTTGTTTCCGCTCCGTTTAACAGATGGCTGCATCCAATGGTAACAACAATTTACCTTAATGGAGTCATCCGTCTTCAAATACAAGTACTTTTGGAGCCACCGACGTAGAGTTTTGTAAAGTTGAACGAGGTCATTGAATTATTGAAGTGGTTGGCATCATTTTATTTTGATTGACGTTACGACGAAATATGAAATGTCCTGTTTTTAACTCATTCACCCCATTTCATTTAGGAATTAATGAGAAATATTTCAGCAAACACATTTTCACCCTCTAACAACGTATGGTAATTCAGTAAGACGTACAAATCTAGAAATTAAAAGAGGCTTTCATCACTTCGACATATTCGATATATATTAAAAGTTCGAACTAACTTTTGTACAGCTAGTTAAGAGAGAGAGCGCCTTCTGGTTGACCCCTTAATTTACATTTTTCTCGACATATATCAACAATTATCACCATGTTTCTCAGAAAATAAGAGCTATTCACTGAAAAGGATACGACTCCAATGAGATTGTATTCTCTGAGGTTTCCCGCTTGTGTCGTGCTGAACCAATAGCATCTCGATTTGTTGTGGTACACGAACATTCCTGAAAAGGATGGGAAAAATCAATCCTGCAATACAATGATAATTAAGTCATACACACACACACACACTTATATATATATATAACACATCAATCAATAACCTCGAGACTAACCCAGAGATGGCGCTCGTATAAACCAGTAACCAGGGTCTTTCTAGAGTACTAACCTTTTGCTTGAAACGTACAAAATTTTAAGTCGATCGGACCAGAAACAGCTGAGTTATCGAGGTTGAGAAGTCGTTTTGTAGTTTGTTTAAAATGGAAAACTGAGTTTCGTGTTCCGATAACATTGTTTTTAATGGGTAAAACACCGTGCAAGCGAAACAATGGATTGAACAATGTTACCCGACTCTTGTCCATCAAAAGCAACGATAGGTTTGCTTGAGTTTAAACGTGGCTCGACACAAATGACGCGGAACGTCGGGTAGACTTGTAGCTGTTACACTGGAAAATGTGAGTGAAGGACAAAATTATAATGAAAGATCGTGCGGCTCCGTGAGATTGCTGAGATGACACAGAGTCATATGAAGCGTATTTACCGAAAAGGTTTTTAGCGAAGTGAAAAAGGTTTTCCAAGTGGGTGCCATGATTGTTGATGAACAAAACAGCAACGAGTCGATGATTCAGAAAGCTGCTTATTTACTGCAACAAAAGATTTCTCAAAAAAAAAAAAAAAGATTTGGAAAAGCGTTGGAACGATTGTATCACCCTAAAAGGTGATTAACAAAAGGTGTTATGTTGATGAATAAAAAAAAAATTTGCAAAAAAAATGTTGTTTTCAATGCTAGTCTCGGAAGTTATTGATTGATGTGTTATATATATATATATAAACACAATATTATAAATAATATTATTTATCATGTATGGTTATAGGCGACGAATTTCGAATCTCCGTCAAGTGATGAGGATGACACCTGAGCTGGCACCTCCCTCTCCAAATTTTCACATCACGCCTGCGGGAAGACTTGGGACCTAGAGCAGATTTAACGCGCCTCAGCCCCGTTACACCGTGGTTCCTTAATGGCATCAGGGCTCGAACCCGCGACTCAACGAAAACAACGCCGGCCACGAGCCCGCGACCATGAGCACTAGGCTACTGTGGCCGCGCAGAAGAGATGAAAGTAGGAAGAGCCAGTCGTAGGAGATTAGAGGAAGAGAGTGGAAGGTTAGAATGTCGAAAACTAATTAACGGCGATTGCCATGTTCTCATAATTTCCAATTAAGCGTTTTTATATTGTTTTGTTTCCCTCAAGCGGCGAGATGATGAAGTGATTTATGAAAACAAAAGAACTCTTAGGTCAACCTAAAAGCTCAGTCCGCTCGTGAAGTGAAAGAAAATAATACATTTTTCATGCATTCAATAATATTTACTGCACAATATAATTTCCGTCAGCACTAAGATTGGACTATAAATATTCCGGATGGGTGCCTCGTCAGTTAAGTGAGAAAAATTTGTTGAACCGAATCGTCTACGCACATCTCTGTTTTCTCGGAACGAAAACGAACCCGTTTTGGACCGGATGATATCCGGTGATGAAAAATGGGGGACCAAAGTTCTATGCAACCTTGTGCTGGACACTGAAATCCAACTTTCATCAGCATTTAGCGCAGCGAACCAGATTTCCCTGCGGCCATGTGCTCCACCCTTCCTCAGGGCCTTACCTTCTTCAGGTAGGTACGGGGATCACGACCTCGAGACTCCTTAGAGATCTTTTCTTTTCCATAAGGTTTACTATCTTTGGCAAACATGGGGGAAGCCTCTCTTTCCCCCGGAATACCCTAGTGATCCTTCTCTATTTTCGATTCTCCCCTTCTTGTCAATCATTTTTTTTTTACTTCCTGTCATGTTTCTTCAACGTTTAGATCACAGTTGCATCGGTCAGCGTAGCTACATCTGGTTCTCTTGTGCCATTAAACTCCATTATCCTTCCCTCACTCCAATCTGGCACACTGTGGGGTAACTTTTGATTGTTGTAACACTTGTGTTATTCCTGGGCAATTACTTATTGTGAATGTTTAAGCATGTCGAGTTTGTTCTACACAGGGTGTTTCGAAGCTCTGGAACAAAAATGTGAGGGGCGATAGAAAATATCTAAGGCAATTTTCACCATACAAAGCATAGGCGGAAAGCAAGTGGCGAACCGCTAGACGGCGCTGTAAGGAAAAGCTTGAGTTATTTAACATAACGTCATTTCTGCCGTTGATTTCAGGAGGCATAACCTTTTCTTGATTACTGTATTGCTTATTTAAATTTTTTCTATCACACCTTATATTTTTGCTGATGAGTTTCGAATCATTCTGTATTAACGTGATAAGTAAATTTTATAGTTTAAATACTAAATTGTCACGAATTCTGAGTCATCCGAAGCGAAGTTTGCATCTCATAAACCCTTCAGGACACGTGTAATTTTCAAGTAAAACTAGATTGGAGAAAATAAAGCAACAAACAAGAAAAGCATTACTTTGCGACCAAGCCTCGTCGTTTTTTCCTCGGTTTCTAAGAAATTTCTACTCGTTAGGCGAAGCTTACCATAGTCCGGGTCGAATATCTGCTTGATGAGAAGCAGGAACCACTCCTTGGTGAGTCCACCCATGTCCAGTCCCGGTTCGCCGACGAAGGTCACCTTCAGCTTCTTCTTGAGATCGGATTGCTTTCGGGCGATCTGCGGACAAATCAACGTCAAACATAATTTTAATAAAAGTAGTATTGAGAGAGCTCTTCTGCATATTTTAAAGGGCACTGGTTTTCAAAACATCCATTTTAAGGTTTGTATTATTTGAATTAGAAAATATTTGAATAAGGTTTGTACGAGGAATGTTCCGAAAGAAAGTTTCGCCATTTTTTTTTAAAGAGTACGTGGAATAAATACTACGTGAAAATAACAACCGCCTTAAGATTCCACATCCATTGCTGGTTCCCCGACGGAGGTAGTTTCAGCGGAGAAGCAATGACGCATGCGCAGAGTGACGAAGAAAATAGAGTAGCAACGGACCAGCGTGCCCGAGACGTGATCGGTAATGGAATTAAGCGGTATGAATGGGCACATGGGGCGATTGTGTCCGTCATCCATGAACGCCCATAAACCGTGTATGGTGAACAGGTCATGTCTCGTCAAATGGCTGGAGGCTGGTGTTGTATGTTCAGTGAAGGAAGGCAGAGTATGGAGGAAAAAAGGTCCAAGTGGGCGCCCCTTCACACCCACGAATGAGTGAGGATTGAAATGAGCGTCCCTCTACATCCACGAACGAAAGCCACACTGCTAGAGTACAGGACAGGAGCATAATGGTGTCAGATGTGACATCCACTCTGCGTATTGGTCCTGCTCAGACCCATCCTAAACAATGCTGCGGTGGAGCAGGCTGTGCGACGATTCCTTGCATCGCAGGGTGCAAAATTTGACGTGTAATGAATACCAAGACATGCAGGGGAAAGTGAGATACCGAATTTAAAATTCTTCCTTTTTGTGACATTTATGCTTTAAAAATTATTTGTACAGCTTAGGATTTCTCGGTGTGCCTCATAATGATATCTTAATCATTTTATCGAACTATAAAAATTTTGTTTTGGTCAAAAAGTTCTTCATTCCCTTTTCGTCGAATATGGACAAGAATTTTCAGATATATTTTCATTCAGGTACCATTTTTAAAAATAATATTCCACAAATATATAAATGTTTTACTCTTCGTATGTGAAGCAATGCACAAAATAGAGTACACCAACTTTTTAATGATGTTACTGTGTGTACATATTTTCGAAAAAGCTATAGAATTTTGGAGATTTAATTTTTTCTTCATACAAAAAATTATTTCTTAAAACACTTATGTATTACTCAATGGAAAAATATTTTAGGTTCATTATATGCATAAGTACCGTTTATAGAAGCATAACAAACTTGGAACCCCCTATCGTGTAATAGTTTTCTTTAAAATGGTACCTAAATTCAAATATATCTCACAAATCACATCTATATTCTTCTAAGACAAGGAAAAAAACTTTTAGACAAAAAAAATTTACTTTTCTAGCTCTATAGAATGATTAAAGGCACGCAAAAATCTAAGCTCTACTAATAAATTGAAAATACTAATAATTTGATATATATAACAAAAACAAGGAGTCTTAAATATGATATTCCTCAAATGTCTTGGTACCCTTAAATTCGTCTAATTTTGAAGATTTATTTTGCCCTCAGGGGCTTACTTTCTTCAGGTAATAACGGACAACACTCATCGAGACATCCCAGTGATCTTTTTCTTTTCCCACGTGGTTTGGTGTCTTTGATAAATACGCTCCCGAGTTACACTGGCGATCCTTCTCTATTTTCGACCCTCCTTCTTGTCAACCGATTTGTATCTTTTTTCACCCATTCTTTAAATGTCTAGAGTGCAGTTACACCTTGTTTTGGCGCAGCATTCCCATACCTGGCTCTCTTGCGTAGCTAAACTTCATAATCACTCACTCACTCCATTGATCGTTTTAAAAATTAAAAAGGTGGTTTGACTGTGTGAGTGTATTTTAGGGAAAAAAATTGCATTACAAAAAAAAAAAAAAAACATTCCTCAAATAATGAATTAGTTCTATATTTGGTAGATAAAATCCTTTATTTTAAAATCAAACCGGAAGAGCAACATTATAAAAGTATTATTTTTATGTGAATTGAAAAATTGCACTACATGTGGAATAAACGCCAAAGAAGAAAATTATAACGCAAAAAATTATTAATACTTTTGTGAAATAAATTACATATGAATATACACACATACTGAAATTTGTGCGTGCCAAATTTCAGTGAAAATACAACAAAAACAAGATATTTAAGCCTTTTGAGATCCCAAAACATGTTTATTTCAAGTAGATTTACAAGCTCAATCAGTCAGAAGTGGCTGATTGATTGTCTTATTAACGTTGCACTTGGAAGCAACACGAGGGCTCATTATTTTGAACCTCGATCAAGTGACGAGGACGACAGAACAGAAGGTACCTCCTTCTCCTAACTTCCACAGCACCCGAAAGAGAGGACAAGGAGTCTCGGTAGGTGTAACATACATCAGTCCCACTACACGGTAGTTCTTTGGTGGCATAAGATTCGAAAACGAGATTCGACGGAAACAGCGCCGCCGCCCATGAGTTCACCACTGTCACAAAGAGGTTTTGATGCTATTGTTTATTAACTTCGTACTAAGAAGCAACACGAGGACTGTTGGCAGAATGCTCAAGGATACCGAGCTCCCCCCTCCAAGGGGTTCAGAGCTAAAAACCGGTCTCCCGAGAGACAGTCACCCCCGCACTCAGCATTTATTCAAAAATAACATAAGGTATTACATAATTTCGACATTCAAAAGTAAATAAAAACTTACAATCAGTTTACTGAGCATGACAAGAATAAAAAATTAACAGTAGGATTTTTTCTTCCAAAAATAAGAAGTATATTTGGGGCTTTTGGTGACGCATCTCGTAATTTTGAACGTAGATCGAGTGACTAGGACGACACCTGAGACGGCATCCTCTCCAAACTTCCTCAGCACAAGAGAGGGCAGGAGCTGCGACAGATTTGATGTGCATTCGGTCCGCTACACGGCTGGTCGGGGATTAAATCCCCGATTGCTCGAAAGCAACTCCTGCCGTGAGACCGCGACTATGACCATTAGCTGCTGAGATCACAATGAGGTTTTGAAAGTCGATTTTAATGAAACACACTATCCATTCTGATGTCACGGGACTGTCGTCGAGAGAGTAATGTGCAATGGAACTTACTTCGTTGAGAGAGTCCGAGACCAGATGCGACCTCCTGACGTTGAGGTTGAGGAAAAAGACGTCGATGTCGGGCGCTTGTTGGTGGAGGGCTCTGCTCATGAGACTCCGCTATGGAAAGAAGGAAGCTTCGGTCAACTGCTCGTGTTATTAGTTAATCCAGCAGTTTCCAACCTCCCAAGCCTCCCCGAAAGGAAAAAAAAAATTCGCGTCTCCTCCTACCTTTTTATTTATTAAGAGATACAATTATAGGCATGTTTCAAAAATAAGAACTTTAATAAAAAAAAACTGATAGCTTCAATTAACAGAATAATAAAAAGATTTCTCTATTGCCTATACGTATTACCATACAGGTCTACCTGCAAGTTCTGTCCGATCGTGAAGTGAAAGAATTATTTTCATACATTGAATAATATTTACTGTGCAATCTATCTCCGTCGTTACTTACGAACTCTTGCCAGCGTCATGGTCATCTGTTAAATACCATTTTTGAAAAATGCCTCGTCTTCAGAGGCGAGGAACTCGAGTAGTGCTAGGTGGACCGATGCTTCAACTTTGAATTTTTTTTTTTCCCTTTCCAAACATTTTGCAAGGAGATGAAAAAGCGATCATTAGAATGTACTAGGTCTGAGGAGTGTACAGAAATTTCCAGCCTATCTCTACGATTTTTGACGAATCGCCAAAGCAGCATGTGGTCTAGCATTATCACGTGATTCCTATCGAACATCTCTGGCCTCTTTTCTTTCAGTGTTTTATTCAAACTATCCATTTGCTGACAGTATCCTGCAATTGAGCATTTTGTTAGGTTGCAAAAGCTCGAAATGTAGTGGTTCTTTGACGTTTGCACATCATTTTTTTTTATTAAGGCTCCATCTCCATTTAGAGGTGGAGGGGGCAGATACTGCGCGTACGATTTAATCGAAAATAATCCATTTTTCATCACCAGTTATCATCCGGTCCCAAATGGGTTTGTTTTCAAACTTATGTGCGTGTGGCGATTCAATGAAGCAAATTTTTCTCACTTGATTCTAGAGGAACCTTTCTGGAATGTTTATAGATCAATCGTAATGAAGACGCAAATCATATATTTACAATAAAAAGGAAATGTATGAAAAATCTATTGTTATCTTTCACTTCAACAACGGAAAGAACTTTTCGGTTGACTTAATATGTATTTATTTTTATATTACAGTCATTTTAATCATTTAAACCCACTACATATATCAAATCAAAATTTAATGCGAGGGTTGTTGTTTATCGTCACAAAATTTGCCAAATCTTGGGAAGTGAGGCAATGCGGGAAAGTGCCCCACGTATCTAATATTGGACTCTAATTTGTCTCAATATTTGGTTTTCATTGCAGTTAATGCCTAAAGGCCCGTTTCACAGATATAAGTCGTTACAAAGCACCTTTTTTCATTGCTTTACAATATAAATCTTCATACTCTCCACTAAGATAATTCCAAAATTGAATTAAGGTTGAAATTTCTTTTTGCTTTTATTCCCATTTGTATATCTGCCTCGGTATCTTCATTAGTATCCGGATTTTTTTAATAATCGCAGAAAAATTAATTCAGTAGTTCTAAAAAAAAAAATTTTAAATAATTTGATATAGATAAAAAAAAATACAGGAAAATATACTTCATTTTTTCAGAAATAAACAAAACAAATATTATAAAAAGTGTAAAACAAAGACTATAAAGAGGCTCTTATTATATTCAATGGTATAAAAATAATTTTTTGAAATTATTTTTAATAATTAAAAATAATTTCCCAAACCTCTGAAGAAGGTCTTTGAAACCTCTAAAAACTTGAACCGCCTGCAACAGACTGTATCAGACCCGGTTCAAAACTAATGAATTTTTCTCGAATTATCACGACGAAAAATAGCCAATATTTGTATCGAAAAATTAAACTCGACAAGTATTTACAAAAGTAATTGTACCATTACAAGTACTCGATATTGCGTTGGTAAAAATATTATTTCATTGGAATAATTGTACGTTGTAAAAGGACATCGATATAAATTTTAAGATAGTTTCAGGCGGTCTTACTCTTGCGTTGAGGATCATTTGCTGCTCCGAGTCCCTCTGCAGGATCATCTTCTTCGCCACAATGCTCAGGATGAAGGGGTACTGGCAGTACGAGAACCTGCAACACGAGAAGGTTGCATCTAACTTGTGATCAACAAAGAGAGGAACGATTAATACACATGAAATTTATTTAAGTCAACAAAAACACCCCTTCGATGAAAATTTTCTGAATTTACCTAAGTTTTGCTTACAGATACATATTTAGTGACCTTGAGGGGCTATAAAGGTAGAAAAACCCAGGAAATGTTTTGTTAGTGTGTGGATATTTTTATTGTCAAAAAGATATATTTTATACATATACAAGCAACAATTAAGACTTTCCGCATAACATAGTAATTCGAAAGAAAATAAACATATTGACATTTTGTAAATTGAATACTACAGAATATAACATTGTCTAAGGAACATAACTATTATTGTGGTAATATAGTCTTTATGTAGGAAGTTGTGGTAGTTCGAGTTCCGAACACTGAAATTTTCTTTAAGAAGTCATTGTAATTTTCACTGTAATAAAAAACATACTCAATTTAAAATCTCGAGAACAATCTATTCAATTTATAAGTATTTGAAACACATATACATAAAATTTCAGGTTCAGTGACGCATAAAATGTTGAGATATTATGCTATGAAGCAATGAAAAATGTTTTAAAAAAATACTCTTTTTTTGATCCTTTCCAGCCAGAGAAATTCATGATCAAGAAATATTAAAACAGCTGTAACTCAGTTTCTAAATAATACAAAAGCAAAATTTAGACAAATGTTTAAGGATAAGAGATGTAATTTTAATCTTAGATTCAAAAATTTTAAAAAATCGATATTTCGACTAAAAGTTTGTTTTGAAGGTGTAGTGTCACCTTAAAAACACTATTTTGGCAAAAGGAGGGTGGGGATTGAAGAGTAATTTTTTTTCTTCGGATAGTATGAAATTAAATTAAAATGTACTGAAAATAACAATTTATTATCCTCATAAATTAAAAGAAATATAGATTTTTCAATTCATTTGAAAATGTTTCAATAAATACTGAAGTGTTATGCGTATTCTGTATAACTTGCGATCATGTATAACACTTTAGTTTTTCAAAACTTTTTTTTTTTTGATTTACACAAACTTTCTATTTTTCAAGACTATCAATTAAAATACTAAGGGTTTTTTTGTCATCATTATCAAATTAATTTTGAATATTTTCTGATGGCTTTGCACAATATGCTTGATAATTATGTACGCAGAATAATAAATTGGATAAACAGTTATTTTTTTAAAAAAAAAATCCACAAAATTAGATTCAGCTAAAATATCTGCACTTTTTTTTCGCATATAATGTCCGATTGAAAAAAAAATTGCTAAACTATAAATAAGAACAGTACAATTAAACCCATGTACAGATTTATAAGAAACACTACTAAGAAATTGAGAGAAAAAATTATTTAAAAATATTAAGATTTGTGGAGAAGTAGTATTCATGCATTTGTTTTCTTTGTTCCCAAGTGTCAATAGAGAACCGGAGAGGATGGTGACTTTCATGCAAAGCAACGATGCTTCAGAACACCTCCACACTTCCTTCTATTGTGTAAAAAGGCTTTCTATGCTGTTAACTCTCTAGGGATTTTAACCCCCATCTGTTTGAAAAACATCTTTTTTAAAACATAACTTGGGTTCTGCTCTTGCCCAGGAGTGATTTAAAATCATGAAATGAGGAAAACACATTAAATATTAAAATAAGCAATAGCGAAAAAACTAATATTAAATACTTGGAGTTATTAAAATTTTAAGAAAACTATAAAAAAAATTTAAAAATTTAATTAATAAAGTTTTTAAGAATCCATGATAGTTAACACAAAAATTTAACAAATTTGAAATTGCTTATGTTGCTTCATAATTTTGTGCATTGAGTCTAAACTTTTTAAGAATTTGAATTATTAACAAGAAGTGGAAACGAAGTTTGCTCCGTTTCTAAAATAAAATTTTAAGAAATTCATTAAACATTTAATATCTTCAGGATGAGAAAAATTATGAGGCAAGTAGCTATTGAAGGTGGGGAGGGGATCTTGTTCGATTCTCCAGTCTGGCATAGTAAGTTAGCATAAGTTTCTCGTCCTGGTTTTGCCGAGAGAGTATTCTTATTGGTCAATAGGATAAACTCCTATCGATCATAAGTGGAACTAAGGATTTTTGAGAATTTTAAAAGGGAAGGGTGGAAAATATATTAATGTTTAAAAAATTTAATGAAGATTTAATCGCGATGGATTTCTCGTGGTCTGTGTAGAAAGGGGTTATTTCTGATTGGGATGTATTCTTCTATTGTTTCAATTGTTATCTCTGTGTGCGTTTGTTGATGGATCTTTCCAGTTTGTCGATTAAATAATTCGGGAGTAAATATTATAATGAAGGTTTTAAGGGATGGGTAATGTATGGAAAGAAAGATTTTCTGATATCTATATTTCTCATACACCAGTTTTCCTTAAAGATAATCCGGAGCAGGATAGTTTGTGATTTATCAAGGTCAATTTTGGTACTTGCGCTGTGAAACCAGACTGGACAAGCGTAAGTCAAGATACAGGGGTTGGACAAAAATATGGAAACACCTTTTAAAAAACATGTTTCTTTGCTTAATATGGTGTAGGAAACCCGTTGGCATCCAAAACAGCTTGCAGTCTTCTCGGAATGGATAAATACAGTTCCTGTATGTGTGACAAGGGAATATTATACCATTCTTCCTGCAAAACGGTGGCAAGTCCAGATAACGATGTTGGCGGTGGATAACGAGAACGCACTTTCCGTTCCAATGTAGACCACAAAGGTTCGATAATATTCAGGTCTGGTGACTGTGGTGGCAAGGGGAGATGGGACAAATCCTCCTCGTGCTCAGAAAACCAGTCCTGGACAATGTGAGCTGTGTGAACAGGGGCTTTGTCGTCTTGGAAGACACCATCACCATCGGGGAACAAAATTTGTACCATGGGATGAACTTGATCGGCCAAAATGTTCACATAAGTCTTGGCAGTCATGTGCCTTGACACAGTTATCATGGGGCCAGCAGAGAACCACGATATGGCTGCCCAAACCATAACAGAAGCCCCGCCATGTTTCACTCTTGGCAACAAGCAGTCTGTATTATAGGCTTGAGATGGCGTTCTCCAGACGTAAACTCGGCCAGAAGTGGGAAACAATGTGAAAGAAGACTCGTCAGACCATATTACACGCTTCCACTGCCCTATAGTCCAGGCTTTATGACTTAAACACCACCTTTTCCTGTTACGGGCATTAGCATCACTGATGAGTGGCTTCTCAATTGCAGCACGGCCAGAAATTCCCTGTTTATGAAACTCCCTTCTAATTGTTTTGGTACTCACAGGGTTCTGTAACACAACATTCATTTCAGCAGTAACTTTTGCAGCTGTGGTCTTCTTATTTTTCGTCACAATTGCCCTTAATGATCGTCTGTCACGATCACTCAGCACACACTTTCGTCCGCGCTGTGATTTAGCAGATGATGTTTTTCCGCTTTTCAAATATGCGGAATAAATCTTCGATACAGTACCTCTTGAAACACTAAACACCTCGGCTACCTTGCTTACGGAAGCACCTACCATACGTGCTCCAACAATTTGCCCACGTTCGAAGTCTGTTAACTCTGACATAATGCAATGACAACCTCACATAACAGTACTCCGACAACAACTGAACTGTTTAGCACATTTACGAAGTTGTATAGGTGGCGTTAGTAGTCAAAAACGCCAGCGCCACCTACATATTTCATTAAAACCAATCTTTCTTTTCAAACATGCATTTTACAAGGTGTTTTCCATATTTTTGTCCACCCCCTGTAGATGAGACTTCCACCTCTTTCCAAAAGATGAAAGAAATCCACACCTATTTCGTTCTGACGACGAGGGGGGGGGGAGAGAACTGTCATTAATATCCTGGTGTCGACAACCTCCGCCGTTTACTCGAACACTTACACATGGGCGAGAGGAAGGGAGATAAATTTACGAAAAGGTAATTACATAGAGGACACACATAGCTTTCAGATACGAGGAGAATTACGAAAATCGGGCAACAAACAAAGTCGGGGTCATTATTTTTCAATTGCATCTTTGAACCGGACCGAGTGCTCACTTGTGGTTCTTGGTTGGGTTCTGCCACCTGTAGTACTCCGCCATCAGGTTGATGTGATCGAGGGCGCTGTTGTAGAACTCCGTGTAGGGTATCAGGTTGGGAGAGTTCCTGCTGTTGGCCGTGTCTGGAACAAAATATGAAATTTAAGTCTAGTTCCTAATTCTGTTACAAGCGAGAAACGTTGACATACTCAGAATTTAAATATTCACTCTCGTACACATGCATTAAATTCATTCAACATATAAAATGCATTCGGTCAGAAATTCTCTAACTGTTGAGGTATTGTTTTCACCCAAGTAATACACGAATATATGTTTACATTCAGAATTAATTAAAAAAAAGTTACATCACATTCATAAATGGATTCATCTGAGTGACATGGGGTTAAAACAAAGGAAAAAGAAAGAAAGAAGATCAAAATCTATATTTAGGAGCATTGGAGGCTGTGCAGTAAATGTTACCTTAACAGGTCTCGATTGTTGTGAATACGTTATATTCCGATTAGAATGCAGACTCACAGACGGTGCCCTAGATAACACTCCACTAGATTTTTACCTGCTTTATGTATTGTAGATCGTGTGTACAGCATTCTTGATTTGAGCTTTAAAGAACCATTAAACCATCTGCAGCACCTAAAATATCGTGGTTACCGAGAAGTTACGAGCTCGTATATAGGAATGTAAAAGACAAGCTTCTTATTAGAGTCCTGATTCCATAAAAGAACAGAACGGCTGATACACGTTCAATCTATTGAGGTTCAATGTCTTGTCGTTCACGTGATGAGAGGGATACAAACTCGGGTGTCGAACTTCATCGTCTAAGACCCACTCAAAAAGACGATGCGTATCGACGCAATGGTTAATGGACCTTTGGTTGATGGTTTTGATGGCGTCGCGTTAGAAGCAACACGAGGGCTATTGACAACGGACCTCGTCATTTTGAACTTTGATGACGACACCACAGTTCGTATCCCACTCTCCAAACTTCCATATCGTCCTTGCGTAAGAATTTTGTGTTTCGACAGATTTAATGTGCAAACAACACCTCTACATGACCAGTCTTTCGTCGAATCGGGGCTCAAATTCACAATTCAAAACTTTTTATTGGAAGACAGCCGTTTACAAAAAAAGTGGCAAAAGATACACGAGAATAGAGTTCAGAAATTGGTGCGACCAAGTTAGTCACGCGGTCTTGGCATTAAACGGGAATCTACGATGTCTCTTTACATGACGGGTCTTCAATGACAAGAAGACTCGAACCTGCGACTCAACAGAAAGAACACTTGTCATGAGCTCGTGACCATCACTATTTAGCGAACCGTGGTTTAACGAATCTTTCAGTAGAACAGTAAGAAACGTTCCACGATATTAACATTAAAATTCTGGAAAACACTCGGACTAAATTGATCGATTGCTTTTATTGGCTTAGCAGCTGGAAGCAATTCGATGTCTGTCGACCCGCGAACCTTGTCACTTTAAACCTCGGTCAAGTGAAGGTATTCGATTCGATATTTTCGTTGAATCGTGGGTTCGAGCCCCGATGCCACTGAAAACCACAATGTGGCCGGGGCCGATGCACGTTAAATCTGTCAAGGCTCAAAGGCCTCCCATTGCGAGTAGAATTTCGGAGATTAAGGTGCCAACTCATGTGTCGTCCTCGTCACTTGATCGAGATTTGGAATTGCGGGGCCTCTCCTCAGTGGGACGTTAATTAACAATCGCCTCACATCACACCGCGCGGCTTCCCGACGCTGATAAACAGACAATCGGGGAAGAAGAAAAAAAGAGTGAGGAAAGAGTAGAGAGAGTGACTCACTGACGAGTGCGAGAAGTCTGGTGGCGCTCGGTATCCACCACCTGCTCTTGCTGATGGAGGGCAGCTTGTGGCCGTTAGCTGGTGGGAACTCCCGGATCGTGATGAACTGAAGGATGCGCTTCACCAGCTGACGCAGCCGCTCGGGGTCCGTCCTGCCGCAAAACGTTCCATTACACGCACCGAAACAAAAGCATTTTAACAGCATTTTAAGTATTGAAAACATCATATCTTCTAATATTAAGAACATCAAAAAACCAAATCTGGTTGATTGTTAATTAGATTCGTTTAGAGACAAAGCTTCAAGAGAAAAAAGCACGAGTAAAAGATTTCTTCAGCATAATTGAATTAAGAATCATTACTTTTGCGCAAAGTTTTAGTAAAAAAAGGAGCAATGGCGACGAACCTTGCGAACCAGTTGATGAGCAGTTGGTGGTCTCCGCTACTCAGAGCGATTGTTCTTCGAAAAAGGTGAGCAAATACGGTGTACGACGACTGATTGCTGAATAACGGGTTCTGAAAGAGAAGAAGGTGTTCGTGCAATCACTGTGGCAAACATTTCGAAATGTAACATGTAATGATAACATCATAAGCAGAACACCATATTTTCTAACATATGTGCAGTGCGAGCAATCGCTCTACTCTAATAACACGAAAGTGGATCAAATATAAAGAAGACTTCTTTAAAGCTCGCGTCTACCGGCCTTTTTGATTTCGTGAGCGTAATGTTAATCCTAATGAAGTTCTATCGTCCACACATCTCTGCTATTTGATCTATTCGAATGCAATAAAGTGCGTATAAAAGAGCAAAAATAATGAAGGCTTCTGCAGAATTACATTTTCCCGCCGATTCTTAAAAACATTTTGTTCCCTAAGTTAATGATTCGTATGTGGGGTTTTCGATCTTTAAGAAATATTTTCAAAAAATCGGGGAGAAAATATAATTCAATCATTATTTTTTGCTCTTTCGATTGCACTTTACTGCATTCAAATAGATCTAATAATAAAGATTTGAGAAAGGGAGTCGAAATTCCAGAGGATTAACATTACGTCCACGAAATCAAAATAATTAATTGCTGAAGATGATTTTTATACCTTTTTCCATAGTGATCATAATGAGTTATTTAACCGTTTGAGTGTAGCAGGACTTTGCCGTTTTCAAATCGAAAACTGCCGAGCGACACCATGGGACTTCTCTCATTCCTTACCCAAAAATACTCAGGAGCGCTTTTGTGCTGTTTTCTGTTCATTCGTTCGGTGTAGTGTTGTTCCTTCTGAGCATAAGTACCGACTCTGGCGTGTTTAAATCATGATTTTATACGATATGAACATTTTATTGTATATTTAAAAGATATGTGCAGTAATATTTTCCCTGTTTTGTATGTAATCGACAGTACATAATTTCATTTCATGTCAGTTTACCTAAGACAGAACGATAATCGTAAAGCCCCGCATCGACAGAAACCAAGTTTTAAAAAAATCATTTTATTCTTCATTCGTACATTTATTGAGTTACTAGCCCTCTGAAAGAACTCTGTCCAAAAAAATGGCACATAAAAAGTGAAGCTTTTTTGTATAACTCTCGAACATCCTCTCTTTAATCTGAACTTAGCACCAGCGGAATACACTCCTCTTATTTATATGGACTTTAAATGGTTTTGAAAAACAGAATTAAAAATACTTGTGAACGAGAGTATGCAAAACACACTTGACGTATTTACTCAAAAAACCGATAAAGTGTTACTTTTTTAGCTGTGAAACAAAATTAATGAAAAATGTAAACAAAGTATTTTTCCTACACTTTTATATGTTCATAATTATAAGGACATTCAGGGTTTTATGACTCGATTTAACTTACGAGCGAATAATTACAGTTTGAAACACAAATATTTCGACTACGGGTTTAATATGATCGATATATCCTTTAAAAAAATTCCCCTGAACGGATATGAGTGAAAATATCTCGAGAAAAATAATTTACGGTAATTGAAATGCGAAGATAGTTCTTTTTTTCCCTTGGTAATTCTCTAAGATAGTTCTTTTTTTTCCCTTTAGCAATTCTCCGAATAGCTAAAAAAATGTGAAAAATGATACAGGCTGGATGGTTGTTAAGCTTTTAGGTCTTGTGACCTTTAACCTCAAGTCCACAAGTTGTAAAATGAGTTGATTCGGCCTGTTACTTGCCCAGGAAATTACAAAGTTAAACTAAATCTTAAAAAGACGTTACGTCTTAAAAAGAAATTAAAATTAAAAGAGCATTAAATTTAGAAAAAATACTCGAGAAAAACTTTAGAGAAAAACGTTAAAGAGTCAACAGCAGCAATCACATTATAGAGTTTAGTGCAAGCATGGGCAGGCATTTCACTCCAGTCTCACTTAAAAGAGCAAGAAAATTAGAAAGCAGTTTAGAATGCGCCGGAGCGCTTAGTTTTATATGAGAGAAAAAAAGTTGTAATTACAACAACAAAAAATAATATTTTTACAGCTTTTTATTTTCAAAAAGTTATTTTAAGTATATATAGTTTTAGAAGAAACACCCGATCATAGAGGGCGCTGCCTCTGCCACTGAAGGGAGCACGCTCTCGAAGGAGAGTCGACTAGAGTCATTGAAACAAGGAAAACGCCCTTGTTGATATCTCATAGCCATATAGACGATTTGTGATTTTA
>BMAW01121593.1:0-21532 GCA_019974015.1 Nephila pilipes
CTCCGAGGCAAAGTAAGACTGAAATCAACAAATTTTGAACCAAATATTGCTAATCTAGCCAAGATTCATCAAAGCACACCCTTCTCATTGATTTTTGTAAAAATTTTATAAAAAACAAAAAAAGGGGGAGGGGGAATTTACTGTTTCTTAAATTATTTTTTCAATGATAAGGAAAATTAATAATTTCAGTTAAATTAGCTAGTTTCAGTTCAATTCTCTTATCAGAGAGTCGATAAGAGAATTTTAAAATTGGGGGGGGGGGGGGAATGATCAAAAAAGTAAAAAAGATTGTTCTAATAATATATTACAGCCTTAATATAAATTAAGCAATAATACAAATTCCAACACCAACATAATTTTTTATGTATTATGTTTACACTCTTTCGACATTATTTTTCATTATTAAAATTAATTTATTATTTATCACGTGATTAACAGAAAGGGAAATAAAGTATTAATGTCACTCTTTAACAGGATATCCTGACACTATCGGGGGAAAATTTAATCTGAATCTCATAAAATGGGTGCCAAGGAAAATTGCGAGTTAAACAGACTTGCAAGTTACTGAATTGTGAGTTTTAATAGGGTTCAACTATTTTGACATTTCATTGATATTCAAAAGCAATTTTAATCATAGACAACAAATTACTAGTCAGATACAATTTGTTATGATCAAATAGCTAATTCTAAACAAAACAAAAAAAATTCCTTCTGATAATGTTTTTCAGTAATTATTGCATAATAAGTTACAGATCAATAATTTCCAAGTAAACTTTTCCAGAGAAAATAATGAAAGGCATATGTGCAATAAGAAAAAATATTCCAAAATCAGTAAATTCTCAACCATGCAGTAATGCTCTAATAAATTACAGTCAAACAACAAAAATTATTTTACAGTAAACATTTTTTTAAAAAAATTCTTTAAGCATCCTAATACATAGAACTGAAAATTCAAAATTTTTTAATTCAATCATAAAAATATGTTTTAAAATCTTAAATATTATATCTCAATAATGAGTTACTTTTCATGCAAAAAAAATTAATTAATTAAGCATAATAGAAGATTTAAAGGAATGAATCGAGTTTAGTTTAGTTTTTATTAACGTCGCACTAGAAGCAACACGAGGGCTATTGGCGACGGACTTCGTAATTTTGAACCATGGTCAAGTGATGAGGACGACACCTGAGCTGGCACCCCCTCTCCTAACATCCACACCACGCCAACAGAAGGGCTTTGAGCCCCGAAAAGATTTAACGAGCATCAGCCCCGGCTACACAGCGGATCTTTGGCGGCCAAGGATCGAACCCACGACTGAACGAAAACCTCCGGCCGCAAGGAATGAATCGAAAGATAGGAATACTAAATTTAGTTTTCATGTAATTTTTACACAAATATAAAAATAAATTTTATAATTAATAACATGTATTCTTATTCAGAAGTTCCTAGTTAAGAATAAAAGGGTATTTTTCCATTTTGCCGGTGCATACCTCACCAAACAGACTTTAATGGTGATAACACACAGTTATACATATTCCACTTTTTATCAGTTGTATCATTTTTGGTGACTTTATCGCTTGCGCCTGTGAAATGGAAAAATACCCATAAAAGTTTTTAACTTTTCTGTGATACTATACAGAAATTATAATATAAAAATTACAAAAGTTTCTACAATACATCGCCTTTTAAGAACAGACTGCTTTCTATACTAACATGTTCAAACATGAAATTTTGAAAAACCAAAATTTGGAAATAATCAATTAACTATATTCTCCTATTTCAAGAGGAAATAGAGAGGCTCAGATGAAAACAAATTCTCTTAACTATTGCTCAACTACTTTTTCCCTAAAAAAAATGACCATTCTGGGCTCAACAAAGATTTCAAGAATCAAACTTTAACTAAATTTTTCTCTCAATGTTAAAAATTATCTCTTTGTAAATACATTAAATCAGTATTTTATAATTTTTATTATTTTTTATGATTCTTAAAAACAATGTATTCTTTAGATTATTGATTGTTTATTAACATCACAATTAGAAGCAAAAAAAATGGCTATAAGCAACGTTTACTTTCATATGCATCAGCTCTGCTAAACAGTGGAGCATTTTTTAGATTATTATATAGTATAAGGTTCCAGGAATATATTTGGCTTTAATCTATAATATACTTTTTTAAATTTTGGAAGTTGATTATTGTCATATAATGTAATTTATCCATGTTTTAAACTATAGTTAATGTTTGTAAAGGCAGCTCTTCATGAAGGATAAAAATTTAAATTAAACATCAATAAGATTAAAAAATTTTAATAAACATTAAAAAATTATACATTAATATATAAATAACTATTTGATGCTATGTAATTGCTTTTAAAATTTTTAACAAAGGTACATATCTAAGAGTAATCAGCACAATTACAAGACATAATAAACTTTGTATGAAACTATTTTAACTTTAGACCAAATATTTACCCATTTTTCATAACAGTATTTTTAATTAAGAAGTTAAAATTTGTAGCAAAATATACAATAAATCATTACAGTAAACGTATGCCATACATTCTGAAACATAAATCTTCAAGTCATACTTCAAAAGGACTATTCATGAGAAGTTTCATTACTTTTGAATGCTTTAAAACTAATTTTTAACACTTTAAAAATTAATCTAACAAATTAAAAAGCTTTTTACTTTATTTAGTTGTCTCAATTTAAATCTGTGAATTCATACGATACAATCGTATCAAATGTTTATTTCCTATAAACCTAACTAAAACTGTAATTCCATGCATTTTTATAAGTATACGATATATTAATTCAAGATAACATTTAGAACAAGATTGCACATTTAAAACAAGCTATCGTTAAAATTATGTGAAAATGAATATGAAACACTACACTTTTAATAAAACTTTTTAAATTTCTAAATTCCTATATTAATTTAAGAAAATATTCTGCAGTTATCCGTGGTATGATATAAAACCAACCTTCTCCAAACATTCGAATATCAAGAAAATCGCATTATTGCACCCATAAACTTTTAATACTTTTCAGTTTGCTTGTTCACAGCTTTTTAGCTATGAATATTGTTTATAAATTTATGAAAATGTTAATCAATGTAATATACAGCATGAAAAACATAAAGAATGCAAGAAATTGAAGCTAAATATACAAACTAAAATGTTTTCCCACACTAAAGAATGGCAATGCCTGCTACGAATTTATCATCCGAATATTTATTCTTTATTTGATTATCAGAAAATGTCACTAAATGACGCTTGCTTTACTTTCATCTATCAAATCAATACTTGTTAGTACAGAATTGCCAAAATAAAAGTATCAACATTTCAAATTGCAAACCGATTGGCAACACTAGTGAAAATTATCATGTGATTATTCATTTGAGCTAAAGCAGAGCCTCCAGGCAAGGGTTTCGCATTTACGCAACATTCGAATAAATGATATAGAGAAATATGATCGGATGAAGGACAACTCCAGGAGGTAAACAGGTCTTAGGAACGAATCGCTCACTTTTTTGAGTTGCAACGATACAATGGTTGCTGGCAAATTATTTCTAACCCCTTTTTCGTAGATCGCCCAGTTAACCGAATGCCTTGTTATTGAGCCAAGCCAGCCCTCAGGGGCTTACCTACTTCAGGTAAGTACAGGCTTCACGAACCCGAGGGACCTGAGTGATCTTTTTCTTTCCAATGGGGTTTACTGGTTTTAGTAAACACGGTTGACGCACCCTCGGGATACCCTAGCGATCCTTCTCTTATTTTTGACCCTCCTTCTAGTCAAATTAAAATCTATTTTTCCTTTTTTTTCTCTCAGGGGCTCATCTTCGGGTGAGTACGGGAGGCCACATTCCCAAGATACCCTAGTGGGAAAAAAAGCTGAAAAGAAAGAAAGACAAAAAAAAAAATCTTTGTTTGGTTAAATATTTATTTACAGATTTCCAATGTAGTTCTTTTTATTTCTGTTTGAGTTTGGTTTTACTGTTATTTTTTGTTCGTTACTTTTTGTTTCTTACTTTCTGTACTTACTTTTATATTTATTCTGTTGGGGATTTAAAAATAAAAAAATTTATTTCGTACTTTCAAAGTCAATTCAAATTTTATTTGACTTTATCTGCATGTTTTGCTGTGTGCGGTGACGCATACCTGGAGTAAGTGGAGTCTGGGGATCCTGTTGCGTTCCCTTTGGCCCATGCTTCTCCGTAGATGGGCGGCAGGAGTTAGCCCACTCCTGTCAATCTGCTGGTGATCGTTTCTGTGGGGTTCTTTTCGAGCCTCAACGACATTGTTGTTGGGTTTGTATTGCAGTTAGAGGTGCCTCTAGCGAACCGACGGATCCACTTCCCGAAGCTGTAATACTATACTCCAGTGACATCTCTGGGGTAAGTGCCATGCCTGGCAATTGCCAGATGACCGGCGGGCTGCCTCCCCTTGTTGGACTCCTATGGTGAGTGGAGGCGTACAGGAGCGAACTTTAAAAAACCCGTGGATTCAAAACTTCTTTGTACCCTGATGGCCTTAATCCATCAAACACATCTACCCCCATAGATGTAGCACTAAATGTACCATCCAAAGCTTTTTGTAGCCAAAGTAATTTAAGTTTTTTTATCATTGAGAAAATGAAACCTTTGCAGCCAAATCGCCCTTTTTAATTCAAAAAGGGATTCGAGGTATGATAGGAACAGTGAAGGATATTAAGAAACTGCGATCTGGAGATTTACTGATTGAGGTCAATACTGCCAAACATGCCGTGCTTGTTTTGGCTATGAAGACTTTAGGACCATACCCTTTCATCACTTCACCACATAACAACCTCGATTTCTCCCGTGACGTAGTTTCTTCGAATGACTTAGCTTAATAAGAGATCTTAGAAAATTTGGACCACAAACCAACTAGTTCTTTAGTTTGTGGTGTATGGAGGATAAAGATTAGGAGAGATGGTAAGATGCTTAATACTAAGCACCTCATCTTGACCTTTTCGACTCCTACCCTGCCACAGACTGTTCAGATTGCATATCTGATACTCTCCGTCCAACCATACATCCACAACCCTCTACGGTGTTTTAATTACCAGCGTTTTGGACATCCAAAGAATACGTGCGGGAGACAATTGACTTGCGTTCGCTGTACAACAACAGGGCAAGAAAGTGCTTCCTTTAAAGCTGCAGAAAAGTGCGTCAATTGTGAGGGTAACTACCCTGCATATTCTCGCTCTTGCCCTAAATAGGCAGAGGAGAACGAAATTACAACTGTCAAGATGCTTCAAAATGTCCCATACCCAGAGGCTCGACGTATAGTCGCTTTCGTACTCCTGTACAGGGAAAAAGCTACGCTACCGCCACGCAGATAATACAAGTTTCAAAATTCACACAATTTCCTGAATCAATTCTTACCATACAGCATATCTCATCACCATCGACTTCTAAAAAAAAAATTAATATTTCAAAGAACTCTTCCTCTGCTAAGCCTCAGCAAACCAAGCCATTGGCCAGGTCGAAGGCCTTGCAGAGACTTAAATTAAAATCTGCTGAGAAGAACAGCGTTCGTCATAAAAAAAACTAGTCTTTTACTCTACTGAAGGTGATACGGTGGATCTCCAGCCGTCACTTGAAGACTATGATACCGTAGGGGTCCTGGAACTAGAACCCTCTACTTAAAGTGCGAAGATTTAGAGGTCTTTGTTTCCTGGAACTGCCGAGGTTTACGACCAAGACAAGAGGATCTCAAATCTATAATATCTACGTACCAACATATCTGCACTGCTCTTCAGGACTTTTCTGAAGTGTATTATGACAACCCGAGTGCATGAATATCATTGTGTATAAAGGGATGTTGAGGCCGCCTCATCTTCTTATGGAAGTATTTGCATTCTGCCATCCCAACACTTCCCTCACAATGTAGTTACACTGACCACATCGTTGCAGGCTGTAGCTGTGCGGACCCATACCCACACATTAATCAAAGTTTCCTGCATTTACCTGCCACCTAACAATGTTGTGTCGCAAATGGATTTCAACCACTTAGGCAATCAATTACCAACTCCCTTTCTTCTGCTAGGTGACTTTAACGGGCACAGTCCTCTGTGGGGGTATGATAATACAAATTCCCGTAGTCGGTAAATCGAGCAAATGATCTCTGATCACAGTCTCTGTCTGCTGAACACCGAAGAGAAAACGTAACTTATTTCCATGCTCCCACTAGGATATTGCATTCCCTTGATCTAGCCATTCGTTCACCGACACTGCTACAATCGTTGATTTTCGAAGTTCTTTAAGGTTTACATAATAGTGAGTATTTCCCTCTCCTAATCTCCCAGGTTCATGGTAGTGGGGTGCGGTTATGTCCCACCCACTTACCGCTTCAATCGGGCAGATTGAGATTTATTCAAGCGGCTAGCGGTTATTACCGGTACAATGGCTCAAGATCAGGATATAAATAACTCCGCCCGTAATGTCACTACCTCTATCGTGAACGCTGCTGATGCAGCGATACCGAAGAGCAGAAATTTACAGAAGAAGATGAGTGAACCATGATGAAATAAGGATTGTCAAACATCCTACAGGGAACATTCGAAATTGTGGGGAAACTTCAGACGATATCCCACAACCGAAAATCTCATAGCGTTTAAAAGGGCAAAGGCATTTTCTCGGAGAGTAATGCGTCATAGTCAGAGGGAATCTTGGATTAGTTATGTCTCTTCCATCACATCGTCTATAACAAGTCATCAGTTGGGGAGAAAGGTAAAAGCTGTAAAATCCCTATATTGGGAATTTTCTATCCCGATACTAGAAACTGCAAATTTTGTGCATTCTTCGCCTGTCGAAGTGGCCAATGTCATTGGTCACCCTTTTGCTAGTGTGTCAAGCTCCAATTCATACAGCGCTTCCTTTTTGGTGACTAGAAATCATACTGAGCAGACACCTATCAACTTCAGGTGTCAGCAACAGCTCCCTTACAATTGTGACTTTTACATGTGGGAATTGAGAAAGGTTCTGTCTTTGGCTCACGATACCAGTCCAGGCTCTGATGGTATAACTTGCGATATGCTTCGTCACTTGAGCGAGGATTTACTTGTCAGTCTCCTTTACCTATTCAACCGAATATGGAGGGAGCATAGGTTTCCCAGTCAGTGACAGGAAGCAATCGTTCTTCCTATCCTTAAGCCTGGTTAGGGTCCAAAGGTCCCTCTCCACTAGAGACCTATCGCTCTGACGAGTTGCCTTTGTAAGACCCTTGAATGCATGGTCAATGCCCGTCTCGTATATCATTTGGAAAAGAATCAATGCATCCCCCCCTTTTAGAGTGGTTTCCGTAAAGGAAGATCCACTCTAGATAACATCCTTTTCTTCGAAAGTCAGATTCGTTCTGCTTTCGTACGGAGGAATAATTTGATGTCTATTTTCTTTGATATCGAAAAGGCATATGACTGCCCTTGGCGTTATGGAATACTTTGCACTTTGTATGGTTATGGTCTGAGAGGCAATTTGCCTCTTTTTGTTCAAATGTTTTTGTCTTTTACATCTTTTAAAGTATATGTCGGTAATGTTTTATCTTCTTCTTTTACTCAATTTGAAGGAGTTCCTCAGGGAAGTATTTTAAGTACTACTCTTTTCATTTGTCACATTTCTCCTATTCTTTCTATCTGCAACCATCTGTTCATGGCTCATTACACGTCGACGATCTGCAGATTTCCTGCGAAGGATCGTCAATGCGTATCATTGAGCGACAACTTCAGACCACAGTAAATAACCTGGTTACATGGTGTGAAGTAAATGTGTATAGTATTTCTGCCAGAAAGAGTAGTTGTGTGTATTTTTGTAGGAAACGGGGTCTCCCTCCCGATCCTGGCATTCGCATCCGTGATACATGTGTTCCCGTCGTTCCTGACGTCCGCTTCCTCGGAATAATTTTCGACCGTAAACTCACTTTCCTTCCGCACATTTTACATCTGCGGAAGAAGTGTGAAAAATCCCTTAATATCTTGAAGGTGTAGCCCAACGCCTCTTGGGGAGCGGATCGAACTTCTTTACTCCGAGTGTATCAGTCGGTGATTCTGGCTACGGGTGTATCGCTTACGGATAGGCCTGCAAAACTACCTTGCGGAAGCTACCCAGTCCACCATAATGCTCTAAGAATCTGCTGTGGTTCGTTTCGAATGTCACCTGTGCAGAGTCTCTATGTGCTTTGTAACCAGTTACCTGTGGCTTTGTGGCGTAAGAAACTGTCACCCAATTACTTTTTTCGCATGTCATCAGTTCAGTTTCGTCCTCTTCAATCGATACACATCAGTGCATCTATACGGAGATTGTACGATGCTCGACTATCTTGCATTCGTCCTTTCTCGGAGAGAGAGAAAGATATTATTGAAGAACTCAAACTACATGGCTTAAGTGTCCAACAGAGGAAATTTTTACATTTCCTCCTTCGAATATGCCAAGTTTCATTTGTCATAACCCCTTTGCCCCATACAGCAAAAGCACCACATGTCCAATTATTTTCTAACGTCTCTTAGCTTTCTATCGGAGTCAGTAAGCGGATTTTATTCCGATCGACGCGGACGGATCGAAAAGAACTGGATACGTCGGCTGTGGTGTCGTTTCAAATGACATCAGGCACAGTTGCAGGCTCGACGCTTCCTGCAGTACATAACACATCGATCAATAACTCCCGAGACTAACCCAGAGATGGCGCTCGTAGTAAACCAGTAACCAGGTCTTTCTAGAGTACTAACCTTTGCTTGAAACGTGTCAAAATTTTAAGTCAATCGGACCAGGAAAAAGGTTTTTTGAAGTGAAGTGAAAAAGGTTTTTTCCAAGTGGGTGCCGCGATTGCTTTCGATGGAACAAAAACAGCAACGAGTCGATGATTCAGAAAGCTGTTTATCGCTATTCTCGCAACAAAAAAATTTCTTGCAGAAATTGAAAAAAAAAAAGATTTGGAAAAGCGTTGGAACGATTATATCATAAGAAATTGTTGATTAACAAAAGGTGTTATGTTGATGAATAAAAAAAATTTTGCAAAAAAAATGTTGTTTTCAATGTTAGACTCGGGAGTTATTGATCGATGTGTTATACTGCTGAAGCTGTCGGCATTTACTGTGCTCGCAGATTAGTCGAGAAATCCAGTTAGCGAAAGTTCGTAGTATAAACCGATACGAAGATAAATAGAAGATTTTAGAAGACGAAGTCGCATTGGAGGTGACTTATTCATAAAGTATATTCAACATGCTACATATTTTGTAAAAATCCATATTTTACTCCACAATCTTTTTCTAATCACCGTAAAATCTGCGAAGGATATACTACTATTGAAAATAAGAATGTCAAAAAAAAAAGGATCAATCAAGGAGAAAGAAGCAGTATTAGAATGTGGTATTCGTCAAAAAAAAGTTTCCCTATTTACTAAAATTATATAAACATACAGAACGATGCTCAAATTCAACTTTGCCTTATCCTTGTCCCCACCCTGAGTGTAATTGTAAATTTCGGTACTTAACAGAGTCGTTAACGTATAGAAAAGAAGTTCATGGAATAGATATGACAACAAAGGATTTAAATTTTGAAGTAAGTTCAGTTTTCAGTTATGGCTAGAAAATGAGAGAGCTGTAACTTATTCTTCTTTTAAAAAAACTTACTGGTGACAAAACAAATGAAACAAACGTTTATTCATTTTGCATTTGACAATGTTTTAAGCTCGTAATATCAAAACCATTTAATAGAAAAACTAGTCGAAGATATGTCAAAGGCTTAATACCACCAAATGAATGTCCTGCTAGAGTTATTATTTGTGAGACAAATGAAAAGATCATTGTTAAGCACTTTTCAAATCATGATCATGAATCAAGGCCACAAAACATAAAATTTCAACCAATTACAAAGACTTGTAGAGAATTTATTAAAGCTAATCTTCAGTTAGGAATCTAGAAATGTAAAGTACTGGAAATTTGCTTGCGGTATTGAGGAATGATTGAGATAAACATATTGTTAAGGAATCCTTTTCGGCAAACAAACAAAAAAATCTATTGTATTAAGTGAATTCTATGAAATTACTTTTACTGCCCCATGAAAAAAGATGCTATTTCGGTCGATATTATTATTAATAAAATGCAAAATAAAACTTATAATTGTGTTCTTATATATAAACCTGTAGAACAAGATATGGTTTCAGATTCTACAAGCTTAAAAATATTGCCACATAACTCATTAGAGATTGGCTTACAAACAGTTTAACAAATAGAATGATGTTTAAAACCTGTAATAAAATATCATTTGTTGACTCAACTCACAAAACCAATGAGTATGATTTAATGAATTTAATCAAACCTGATGAATATTGAATAGGTTATCTCATTGCACATTTTATCTCAAATAAATTATATATGAAAACTATGCATTGTTTATTTGACAGCATAAAAGAAAGAGTTCCCGACTAAAATTTTAATTACATCATAACTGATGATGATGATAAAGTAATGAGAGGTGAGGTTAAGCAACTGCTTTGCAAATGGCATCTGCATAATGCTTGGAAAATATTTTGTTTCTAGTTTGAAAATAAGGAATAAAATTTATTCTTCTTTGGCAATTCTTTTAGAGGAAACGAATTCAATATAATTTAAAAATAGAATGAATAACTTTAAAGTTGCACTTTCTGACAAGGGACCAGCAATTATAGAATATTTCGGTGATAATTATTATGGTTGAGCGGAATTATGGAGTATGTCATATCGTCAATTTCCGCTTGCATATACCGATATGAATATGTATTATGTGTGAGTCGTTTCATAATAAATTAAAAACCTACTATTTTAAGGCGCAAATGTAACTGTCAAATAGATAATGGAATTGATACTTTATTAAAAAAAATAGAAAATGATACATACATAGCACATCAATAAAGAATAATAATTCGCATTCACCCAAGTGTTTATCCATCAACTTATGAATAGCACAATTCCGGATTGGAAATTCTGGATGGAGATGTTTATTTGAAGGCAATATATTTATGATTAGTGTAATCACAAACTAATGGAGATGTATTTTACGAAGTTAAAAAGATTGTAGAAGGATGTTCAGACCATGATTAATTCTTCTGTATGTGTATAAAAAAATTATGTTCATCTCTATGTATGCATTTGAATGTATGCATGGTGTTTTTAGTGATGGAATTGTTGAAGATAAAGAATATGACTCCGATTCAGTTCCATCCGTGGCTTGTGTAGAAAATCGCGTTGATTCTGCAATGAAAGAAACATTCCAAAAAGAACTAGAGATCCATGAAACTAATATTTTACTTACCAAATTAAAAAAAGAAATTCTGCAAAATAAATTTGTCAGAGTTTCACATTTATCTTATTTAAATAGCAATTGAAAAATTATGTTTTCAATATGTGAATCAGTTTCAGAAAGAAACGGGGAAATAAAACTAGAAAATAATTTGGTTACCTCCCAATCAGCATTTAAACTAGCAATATATATTGAAACATACCTGTATAGTTAAAAAATTGAAGAGGAAAGCTTTGGGATATTCTTCTTTAACTGACGAGAAAGAAACAAAAAAGTATTTAAAATTAGAGCAATCAGTATTATATAATGCAAATATCTTGTTTAGGAAACCAACTGGATATTTTACATCCCAAATTAGTTAAGTATCTAATTACAGTCAAATAGTTTTACATATTGAGGTCATTAAACTACATTTTTATGCGATGAAATCGTTAGATAGTTATATATCTGATGAGGAAGTAAGCATTATTTTTTTTAAAAAAAAACACACACATTTTCATAAAGGATGGGTGTAGGATAGTACAATTTATGCATTCAATTTAAAATCCATGCAAACTAGAGTTTCCATCGCAGCAAGATGTTACCACACGCAAATTCTAAGAATTGGAGGTAATCTTGTCAACTTTAATTTTAACCAACTTAGTAATGCAGAATTCCTTTTCATTCGCATTAATGTGTTTGGGTTTTATTTGTGGCAAAGTTAAATGTCACGAAATTATACTTTTATGATCCTTTAGGTTTCGGAAATGAAAGTAGGTGTACTAAATTATTAGATTTATAGAGAAGGTTAAATAATTTGTTATGTGAAGAACAAGATAGGCATATTTCATATCCTATTCACCTGAAACAAACTGATAGCACGAATTGTAGTGTTTTTATATCATACTTTACAAATAGGGTATTAAACACAGAAAACAATAATTTTGATATAAATGTATTTAGAAGATACGTGTTTAATTCTATTATAGGTAAGTGTTTAAATAATATCTGATATATTATATCAGATGATATTAACGCTTGTTATCAATTCAAGAAGAATTATATACACTAGGTAAGTTTGTTCAAGAAACTTTTTAATTATTTAAAGTACTATATAAAATGAATATTGCAATTCTTCTGTTTCATTTGTATACAATTAAAAATTCATTTTTTTTTTTGTGTAGTAAAAATAACTGTGTGAGTTTTTTAAAGTGTAAAGGAATATATTTCTACTGAGGAACCTATTTTTCCTGTTGGAAAAAGGGTTAATGCATTTACACATCATACCTCCTGGGGAACGTGGAAAGTGGTGGAGAGAAACCAAGTTTTCATATGATGTATTACTTTCGGGAAATATTTTTAATAGTTGTTATTTTCTAGGCAAATATCTATTTCATTATGTGTATCACTCAACCGATAACTGAAGACACCCTTGCATATCGGAAGTTTTTGATACGAAGAGAATATTAAATGGGATTTCCATCTGTGATGACATTATCTGTATTTAATTGCATCACAATTGTGAAAGACTTTCTGAAGCATTAAAATTTGTAAAAAGTAATAAGTAATATTTATATGAAAAATATAATGTAACGGATCCCTCTCTATACAATATGAAATGTAATTATTATAGTTGCATATTAAATTTTATTACAGAAACGATATATATGTATATGTTATCTCCCGTACTTAAAGCCCGTCTCTAGAAGGCGTTCATTTGTAAAGGGGTGAGTGTAGGATGCCACACAATCTTCTCAGATCGACCGAATCTCCGAGCGGAGCTGATGTGAGCGAGCGAGATGGCACTCGTGAGTAAGGAGTGTAAATAAATTATTGTTGTTATTATGCAATCTGATGTCTTTTGTCTTAGGACAACAGTGAACTGTAATCTAATGATTATTAACTAAGTTAACGAAAAAAGTATAAGTAAAGGAAGTGTTGCGTGTGTGTGTGAAGAAGAGAGAATTTAATATATTATGATAAGTAAATGGTAAAATCAGGAATACCAACTAATAATTCCTTTTCCTCAAGGAGAAAAATTACAGATTTAAAAAAAAAATACGGGTAGTAGTTTTCTTAATTACATCATATGCAGTGTTGCTTTTATTTGATGTAATAAAAGAAGAAAGCAGAGAACGCGATACAATTTTATTTTAATAAATTCATGCGCATCCCCCCCCTCAATATATTAAATAGTTGATAGTTTATGGCAACTAAAATGCGTATCACAATAACTTCTGATATCATCTTTAACTTATTAAACAGTTACTGATTGCTAATTTTTGAGAGAACGAATTTTTGATCAATCATAAAATTTATTTCTTTTGCTATTTTGAACATATAATTGGATTGATACACATTGAATTTGTTGAAGTTCCAAGTCTACCCCCTCATGGCATGGTGGAGAAGTTTGGAGGAGGAGGTGTCAGAAAAGTGTTGTCCTCTTAACTTAACACAGACTCAAAATTATGAGGTCAGTCGTCAATAGCCTTCATATTGCTTCTAAGTATGGCGCTACTTAACAATCATTAAATCAATTAGTATTAAAAGAATGGGAAAAACTGAAATTGCCGTTTTATTTAAACTATTTCTATTTCAGTGTTGGAACAACAAAAAACTGTTTCAAGTTGCTTTTTCTTCCAATTTCTGAAAAATGACAAACATTAAATATCACATTAAAATAATAGTTACAAATAAGCAAGTTACTATTTGATTCTTAGAGCTGTTACAGAAACGATCAATATAAAATATCACTTTGCATTTTTAACAATTAACTGCACAAATCATGGTATTTTTTCTTTATTACTAAATCCTTCATTTACAGAGAAAGCTCAAAAATCGAAATTCTATTCAAGTTCATCAAATTGTAACAATAATAAAATTCAGCTTAAAATGTATTCAAATTTATTTTTTATCCTTTATTTCAAAAGAGTCACTGAATCAAACATTTAACTAAAAAAAAAAAAAAAACTTTTTGAAGTAACTTTCTTTTGTCAAAAAGGCAAGCAAAACTCATGCCTGTATTTTTCCCGAGCAAGTTCTACACGTGTTCGATAAATGATTAGAACGTCTTGTGCAACAAAAGCAATAACCGTTTTTCATTAAAATATCTTTTCTTTTTTTTCCAAAAGGCCATGAAAAAGCAAATCTACACTTCAAAGATTCATGTAATGAGTCATTACAAAATATTCATAGATAGCTTTTAGCTTCATTTTCAATGGATAATAAAAACGTTGGTGTGGTGTGGAAGTTAGAAGAGGGAGGTGCCAGCTCAGGTGTCGTCCTTGTCACTTGACCGAGATTCAAAATTACGAGGTCCGTCGCCAATAGCCCTTGGGGGCCGGTTTGCAGCTCTAAACACTTTGGGTGAGCTCGGTCCCCTTGGGTATTCTGCCAATAGCCCTCGTGTTGCTTCTAGTGCAACGTTAATAAAACAAAACCAAAACTGTTGCTGTAAAAACATTTTTTATTTCGTCTGTTATTCTTAGTTAAATATTTTGGTGGAGTGACAAATATTAATATGCAATCAGTATTTTTTTGTACACATCGTTTTCTCGTTTGTTAGATGGGATCGTTTCTTTACTTAAGAAGCTGTGACGCCCGCCCGACCCGGGCGTCCTCTTGTGCCATCACTAGACTCAATTATTAAACACTACGACACAAATAATTACAGAATCACCAAAACAATTCTTCAACAATTTATTAGTATATAATTACTATGATAACAAATACCAATGCTCTCCCGGGTAAGCTTTCTAATACCTTAGTTCAACCCACCAATAGTAATCTAACAGACTCTTACCACTAATCCTTCCTCAGCTGCAACTCAGACTCTGGAGCAACTTTTGGAAACTCTAGGCAATATCCTTCTAACAGCAATCTCTACTCGAACCCTCTATTGTAATCTTTAATTCCTCCTTCCACTTATCTATCGCTTTAGCTTCACCTCTCCTACAGTCTCTCTCTCAGATCCTCTTTCAGATACTCTACTCCTTCCGACGGAGTTTATATATTTCTCGACTCAGCCGCTTCACTTCATTCCTAACTGCTTTACATAAGAACTTTATGTATCACGTTTCATTTTTGGTTGGGCAAAGGTTGCTTAGCGAAAGCAATCAATCTCAATTAGAAGTCCCCAAGGTTAGTGAAGAGAAACCGCGAATAGCCCAATGTCACAAAACTAGTATATTTTAATTCGAATCTACATATGGCGATTGATTAAAGAATACTGTGATATTCATGGAAATAAATTTATATTAGAATTTTTCGGTAGTCATCCAAAATAAAATATTTTTTACGGGTAGTGGTATTATAAGATTACATAAAACCTCTTCCTTAGTTAAAATCATTCGTACATTTACAGTAAGAATTCTCAGTAAACCAGAAGGTTGGGTTTTTTTTAGAAAAAAAAAAATCTTTAAAACGTGCATTTGGAGCTATAAGTGTTCCATATAAATTTAAGCCCGAGATTTTACTAAATTTACTGTAAGAAAAAGCTGCAAATATTATTACCTATCTTAGAGATGATGATCTCAACAATTATGAAAAAATAAAGTCTTTAATACTTCAAGAGTTTGAGCCTACTCCCCAAGAATGTTTAGAGAATTTTTAAAAAAAAAAAAAGCAATGCATCACAATTGTGAATCATATGTACAATTTACGAGTTATTTAAAAATTGAGAGACGTTTCAAATATTGAATCATTAAAAGAATTAATAAATTCTTATAAATTGTTCAGTACGTTAGATAAAGAGACCATTTCGCATAAAAGTATTTGTCAAAAAAATAAGTGGTTCGATTCCATGACACTGGCGAAATAAATTGATTTATTTTGTTCATCTCGTGGCAAAACATTAAATGAGTGTTAATTCTTACAGCAAAAACATTGATAATAGATGCATGACTAGAACATTTTTTTTCGGATGCTAAGCATTCAAAATGAGTCTTGTGTAAATCTGAAAGCCATTGTTTAAGTAAATGTCCTCAAATATGACAAATTACTTGTAAAGAATAGAATTAGTTAAAAATAATTACCTCTGTTTTAATTGTTTGGCTTTCAATAAAATCATGTTTTGCAAATAAAAAAATCATTTTTCGATGCTGCCTCAAGAAACATCATTTTTCTTTATGTTTTTCTCAAAATCAAAATTCTGTTGCAGCTAGTGAATTTCCGAGAGAACGGAAAGAGTTCATTGCCCCTCAAATGATGAACTTTTTCTTACAACCCCTTTACAAAACAACACATAACGGAGAGGTGAATTCAACGACAGAAAAGGAATCTTTGAGAGCAGGGGACAAGTTATGTGAAGTCAAGGTACCGCTGAATCTGTTTCGTGAGACGCTTTCGGAAACTGTGCATCAAACGAGAATTCTTGATGGTGGTCCAACGGGTAATTTTATTTCTCAATAGTGCATGGATATGAAATCAAAAAGGGAAAAAATAAAGATATTCGTTTCCAGATTGAACAACTCGGAATTAATGATTAAGTCGCGGGTAAATGCACAACGATCACAAATAGAGAAAATAATTAAGAGGCAATTACAAATTTTTTTTGTGGTGCCACGAATTACAGATGTGATTCCTTCTCAACCATTTAATGCTTGCTTAGATAATTTAAGCGGAGAATAAATGGCTGGTGAAAAATTTTTAATATTCCGGGCGATATTGATTTATTGTTGGGAGCAGAATTTTTCCATGAACTTCTTATACCGGGACAAATAAAGCTTTTGAATACAAAATTAATTCTTCAAAATACAGTACTTGACTTTATTGTGAGTTTGAGTATACTGGTTTCTAATCAGAGTAAGTCTCATTGCGAAATGATTAAAGATATTATTGATTTAGAAAAGAGGATGAGAACATTTTGGAAATCGAAAATATAGATTACGAGACAATAAAAAATAAAGAGACAATAAAAAATAAAGAGACAATAATTTGCGTGGAACATTTTCAAAAAACTCACGTTATAGAGAGAGTATCGGAAATATATACAGTTTCTATGTCATTTAAAAAAGATCCAATTTGCTTGGACTAGTCTAGAGATAATGGTCTTAAAAAATTGAACTCATTGTGGAATAGGTTTAAGCAAGACCTAACTATTTAAAACTGTACAGAGACTTTTTAAGAGAGTATAAAGAATTAGGTCACTTGAGAGAAGTTAATGATCTTGATGAATGTGGTATATACTTTATACATGATGTCGGTGTGTATAGTCCCGATAAAAGTAAATAAGAGTCGTTTTTAATGCCTCAAGTCCAACTACCAACGGACATTCTTTATACTCTGTAGTACAGTGGAGGATTTGCTCAAGACGATATATTTTCCTATTAGGGTTCACTTCAGAAAGCATATTTTCCAGTTCATTGCAAATGTGAAAAAAGAAATATTTAGGATGATTAAGATTCATCCAGATCAGCGCATTCTTTGGAAAGAAAAAATTTGACTAGTCAATAAAAACTTTTTGAGTTGACAACTGTCACCTATGAAAAAACGAACGAAGTGTACTCGGCTACTCAAAAGCTTAAGCAAATAGCTTTAGATGAATCAGAGAATTTTCAATTAGAGGCTTCAGTTGTATTAAGAGATATGTATATTGATGAAGTGCTTACCGGTGCCGAGACCCTATTAGAAGCAGAGTTAGTTATACAGAAATAGTTTGGCTACAGTAAATGGTAATTTAATTCTTTTTTCACACTTGTTTATTAAATAATAATATTTTCGATACAACTCAAACTATTTGCTGATTTTCTAAAAGCATTTTATTTAAGCTTTTAAATGCCTTTTTGGCATGAAAAATAATATCAAGCATTTGAAAATCTCGGAAGACCCGATTACAAAACACAATGTAAATATAGGGTTTAATTAATTTTTTCTCGATTTGACAAATTATTTTCTACCGATCGCGTCTTACTTAGAATAATTTCGAATTTGCTTCAGTAAGTGATAATTTAATTTCCCTCTTTCAGGAAAAGTGTGCAATTACATTCGTATTTTCAATGTTAGAATAACACTATTTGATTTAATAGCCCTTGATTTATTTTTATCTTCTTATTAATAAATTATTCTCAATTAATTCTTTAATCAGAACTTAAATTATATTTTTGAATACGCAAGAAAATCTGGCTATTGATCTTGAGCCGTATTATTTCAAATTTTCTTTCCTTTTAATCAAATATGTGTATCATTTCTCTTATCAGACTCTGAGGTATAAGAATATTAGAAGAATATATTTTTTATAAATAAGAAAATGTTTCACTTTATGAATCTCATTTTTAAAATTATTCTAATTTCAAAATTCATCTTTTTTTTTTTTTTTTTTTTTTTTTTAATAAGCAAATTCAGAAAGCATTAATAATATGCATTAATAAAAATTATAAAATTGAACAAAACCTTTGATCAAAATTTTCAAATTTGACGTAACATTTGTTAAAGCTGTTTGTAGCGATTCTGTAAGATGATGATTATTTAAATATTAACGACATTTATGCTTCAAGAACTTCATTGTGCAGTACAGATTTTCAGCAATATGTTGCAAAAACAAAGTTTTTGGAACATTTTTCTGATTCATATTTTTCTAAAATTTTTATTTCAGTGATTAATTTGGAATTTAAAAAAATGATATTTGTTATCCTTTTAACTCTATCTTCTATTTGTACAATTACAGTGTTAAAAATAACATCTGAATTCTTCTACCGGGTCTCCTATAACTTCATTTTCTGCTATTTCGGAATATGAAGGGTTTTTTTTTTTATTATTATTATTTTCGAATTTACTTTTTCAGGAAAAAGTTCTGAAATATTCAAATTACGAGCCAGTGCTGAGCTTTGTCTAAAAATATGTTACATTTTTTTCTTGAATTTTGAATCTTAGTTTTAATTTTATTGATTAAATTAAAAGCCGAGCCAAAAACAATTGTTTTTGCTTGAAATAGTTTATTGATAGTGTTAATTTTGGACAACATTGCAAATCATATTAAACATAAAATAAATTGCATTTTTTGCATTGAATCCAATTGACTTTTAGTTTCGGATACAACCGTATTATCGTAACTAACAACAACAAATTCTTCTAGGACATTACAAATTTGTATTACAAATCTCCAGTCACATCAGCAACTTCACAATAAACGCTAGAAATGACTCATTTATAGTTTATCTATTTTCTTTTTAAAAATTACATACCTAATAATGATTGTAGTTTTATATGGTGTTGAGATTTTTTTCTAAAATGTCCAGTTTAAGTGGGGATCCTCGGATCAAATAACAAAAACTCGCATAATCGCATAATCAAGAATTAGTTTGAAGATTGTTGAAATTTAGAGACCTGCGATAATAATATTTACGATAAGATGTACTTTTTGTCATACTGACAACGACAGGAATATCGTCAAGTTTTCATGAAGCACGAGTACATTATTTTAGCTTTTGATCATATTGAGGCCCTCTAAATCGTGGTGTCCAGGTGCATAGCAACTGCCGCACCCCCTAGACGGCCCGCCATGACTGACGCTAATTAATGATCTAATTTTAATGGTATTGACTGATTAATTGTTTTATTAACACTGCAATAAGAAGCAACATGAAGGCTATTGACTATGGACCTCATTGTTTTTGAACCTCGGTCAAGTGACACGGACGACACTTGAACTGAAATTCCCCTCGCCAAACTTCCTCACCATGCCAGTGCAAAGACTTGTAGCCTCGTCAGATTTGAAGTGCAGCAGCCCCACTTAACAGTAGACCTTTAAGAGAAAAACAACGCTGGTCACGAGCTTACAATCATGACCACTCGGCTACCATGACCAATTTTAGTAGTAATCGAGTCGTGATTACATCAAAAATTCTACTTATCGAACAATGGAATCTACTTCATATTAAATTTAATTCAAAGATTTGAATCTACTTATTGAATATCTAAATACTCAACAGAAATAATAATTAATTATTTAAAATAATTTAAGTGGTACTCTGAGTCTATCAGAATCAAAATCATATTATTTATGAAGGATCCAAATTATCTATAGGATAGAATAAACTTTAGTTATATGGATAATTCGGCTATGTGCATGTGTGAAAAAAGCAACACTCTGAAATCTAAAGTTTCAGCACCTATTCATGTTCCGTTTTGGCTCTTTTTTCAAAATAATTTCTCATAATAACAATTTATAATTGAAAGTGTATATCAACTGTAATTTTGCCTCAATGATCACTCCGTAAATATAATGAGCAAAACGAGTAAAAAAAACTCTGTTAAGGTAATACACATGTTACTTACTAAATATTCGATTTAGAATAAACCGTTCTATAACATCATCAAACCTTGATATCTCTTAATATAAAACAATGAAAATGTAAGAAAGATGGGAATAAAAAAATATTTTATTGCAAATATTCTTAAAGTTTATTATTGGTTAACTGTAAGAAACTGTTCATCACTAGATAGGATATAACTTATAAGCATTTTAACTTTTTTTTTGTCACAAATCACCCTAAAATACTTATCTTTTGTTCGATAAATAACAAACCAAATCCTTTGAAACATATTGCTGAATTTTATGTAATGTTATGAATTCCAAAAAAATAAAAAAAATTATATTTTATTTTTCATTACCTATCATTCATCTAGCTTTAATTTCTGCAAAATTTTTAATCAAATATTTTGTATTAGAAGAGAACAATAACAATCTTCTCTACAGAAATAATCATTCAGCTTATTATAACTGTTTTCACAGGATTCAGAGACGAGTGTGTTAATAACCTTCCGTCAACTAAATTTTTGAAAAAGGTTTTTCTCGTGTTATGAATGAAATACTCGAAGAAAGCTAAAAAATATTGTTAAACCCAGAGCAAAATTTTTAAAAAGTAAAAAGTTAAGAAAAATGAATTATTTGAAGGAGGGAAAGAAAAAAGTTAACACATTCTACTTTAAAATTTGAACAATAAAATGCTTCATATTGTAAAAAATCTAAATTATTTACAATACAGTATTAGACTTGAACATATTATGTTTTACAATTAATTCAAATACGATTATCAGTCCATTTAAATATTTGTTTCAAAATGCTTTTGTGTTGTAGGATTTCAGCAAAGGATTTAAATGCTGCTTCGGCGATAAAAATTCTTTGCAGTTTCTTAAAAGAACAGAAAATGTTTGCCTTTCCATTTTACTCTAAATTTTTCCTCTATAAAATAATTAAATAATAAGTGTGGTTTAAAAAGTATATATATATATATATATATATATATATATATATATATATATAT
>BMAW01121595.1:0-25607 GCA_019974015.1 Nephila pilipes
TATGCAACATCATTTTGCAACAAGTTTTAAATATCGATAATATGTCCCTTTTCTGCGATTGAAAAACTTTTTAAATTCAGATGGGATCTAATCAAGATTAAAGTTAAAATTACGGTTGAAGACCTAATTATATCAAATAAAAGCAAATTACGAAAGTGACCTGATTAATGAAAATCAGTATACTGAAGAAGGAAAAGTACCTAAAAATAATATGAGAATTGTATGATTGGTTAATCATGAAAATTAATATGTAAGAAAACAGTACGTCAAAAAAATTGTTAATTTCACTTCATAGTAATACTAATTAAGGTTTTTAATAGCTGAAGTAAAGTTGTGATGTTATTCTATAACCCACTTCGTCTGTCATCCAAGTTATTATTCTAATTACGAGATCTAAATTTCAATTGAAGTTCAAGTACAAGTAAATTAATTAAAATTGTCAATTATACTTAAAATAGCTTTAATTAACCCACAAATAAGGTGCATTCCTTCCGCAGTTAAGTCTCTATCTGCGAGTGCTAACAACTTCTGTAATCTATCAAAGAATACGCATACCGTAATACGATGCGCGTATCTCTATCAATTGTTCCAACTGTGTTGAATTGTTTGAGTCTTAATTTCATCAAATCCACGCCAGAAGACTTCCGCGTACATCACTCTAACACTCTTCTTATCACCATAACCTTAATATTATTCCAATTCAACTCTTTTCACTGTTATATTACTTGATTATCTCTATTCACCCCCCTTCTAACGTTTTACTTCCTTTGTTCCATCCCATTTCATTTTATTGAGAAAAAGCTGTGAACTTAAAAATAATATCAGAAAGAAATCCTAGATATTAGTCCAAAAGAAAATTTGCAAATAACCCATGTTACAAAGTATCTTTAATCATGTAAGAGTTGTTTTTGAAAACCCATAACCTTTTTTAGCATAGGAACAATTTATTATCGACATTACAGTCACATTTACCGTAAGAAATTACTAGTGTAAAAATTTAACGACCACTTCCTTCCTACATTCGAAACAGAAACATATTAAATTTAAAGTGGGCCTGTTCTTGATATTAATAGGCATTCTCTAAAAGTAAGAAAAATTAGGATGCATAATAACATAAAGAATTCGGATCAGATGTACATTTTCGGGAGCAAAAAATAAGTTTAAATTAAATTTAAGATATAGGAGAGGGTTTATTATAGAAGTCTATTCTGTACTGAGCACGTGGCTGTGGTAGCCTAGTGGTCATAGTCAAGGACTAATGCCTGGCCTTGTTTTCGCCGATTCGTGCTCTGATTAACGTGCATCAGACCCACCGTGTTTCGCGGGGCTGATGCACATTAAATCTTGTCGAGGTCCCTCCTCCCATTGGCGCGGTGGGGAAGTTTGGAAAACGAGATCCCAGCTCAGGTGCATTCTCGTTGTTTGACTGAGATTCTTAGAGATGAGATCTGTCGTCAATAGGCCTTTTGCTGCCTTTCAGACCGACGCTTAATAAACAATCACACTCTCTATTAAAAGTAAAAATAATTAAGACACAAGTAATCATCCATGATATAATTACACTGAGAATTCGGATCAGATATACATTTTCGAGAGCGAAAAAGAAACTTAAATTAGACTCAAGTTGTGGGAGGGGGTTTATTATAGAATCTGGAGGGGGGGGGAATTCATTGTTTAAATGCCACGGAACCAGTCTTACACATCATTTGCTCGACTGGCAAGATAACTCAATATATTACACACATAGCATCTTTATGTGAACGCAGGAAATTCCCCCCCCCCTTACCTCCCAGTTTTAAGTGCCCCGCAACCACATAAAACAGTTGGTCAATCATCTGCATCCTGTACTGCAATGCGATTCACCGGAAGCTGCCCGAAGGTCTACCGAATGAGCAATGCGTAATTAATCTTCATGGTAACACGATTCGCAGTCGGTTGTCCGGAATGGGAAACGATTAAGGAAAGACGGACGCCTCGTCTGGTTAGGTTGGAGGAAGCTTCATTGCGACGGCAATTAGTAGATGTTATTGTTTCACTGGAGGTGTGTTCCGCGATGCGTCAGAGATTAATCCATCGGATTCACAGGGTACGTTAATGGAACAGTGGGGTTCTGCCCGCGGAATGTTCGACGAGAAGAATGTTGTTATTAGGGCGGATAATGAGAAGGTGAGTTGGTCAAGCAAAACATAGTTGTGGAAAGATAGTTCATGCGTGCATTGCTTCGTGCGTGTCGATCTGCTATCGGGGGTTAATGCTGACTATAAATAAAATTGAGTAGACGAAAGGAGTTGATTAATTAAATATAGATCGAATAGCTTTGAGAAATCTACAGATCTGTTCGCTCTTTTTATAAAATTAATATCGCTTTAAGATACCCATCTACAGGCCATTTGATTTCGTGAATTTTAATGTTAATTCGATAGAATTTCTACTACCGTCCTCAGTCTTCAATGTTTATTTTATTTGAATGCAAAAAAGTGCATCCAATAGAGCAAAAAGTAATGAAGGCATCTAAGGAATTGTATTTTCTAACCGATTTTTGAAAATATCTCAGAATATTTTTTTAATGATAGAGAAACCTAGAAACGAATCATTAAAATGGGGGTAAAGATAGTTTTAAAAATCGGAGGAAAAAGGTAATTCCGCAGAAACCGTCTTGTTATTTCGGATGCACTTTTTTTTACAATCAAATAAATAAAATTATAAAGATTCGAGGATGGTAGTAGAAATTCCTTAGGATAAACATTATCTTCGCGAAATCAAAATTGCCGATAAACGAGAGTCTTAAAGCGGAATAAATTGCTGTTATAATGACACGAGCTAGTTACACTACAAATGCTACTACGGCTACGCTATAAATAACATGATGGCCCGAACTGGTTACATTACAAATGCTACAATGGCTCCACTACGAATGGCATAATGGTTTTAGTACAAATGGTATAAGGACTACACTCCAAAACGCATGCACAAACAAAAGGAATACAAATATATACAAATATAACAATAATTACGTTATAAATGTTAATGTCTATACTAAAAAAGACACTGTACTAAAAGTGACAATTGCTATACGAAAACTGATAACAGTTATATTAAAAATGACATAATAACTACACTACGAATAGCACAATAGCTATACTGATTATTTGATCAATAAATAGATAAATATATCACTCGTGGACCAATAGCTATATTAGGATCAGTCGAGTGAGTGAATGTAAAGTTTATTGGCGCAAGATCCAGATGTGGCTATGCTGCGCCAAACAAGATTTAACTGTGGTCTAAACGTGAAAAAATTAAAAAAAAAAAAGACAAAATTTGTTGATAATAAGGAGGGTCGAAAATAGAGAAGGATATCTAGGGTAACCCGTGGGTGCGTTACCCGTTTTTACCAAAGAGAGTAAACCCCATGGGAAAGAAAAAGATCACAAGTTGCCTCGGGGTCATGTTGTCCTTTCCTAAAAAAAACATGTCCGCGAGGTCCCCTGATGTAGTTCCCATGAGCACGTATGTACCCCCAGACGCTGGGTACCCATTTTAGTCACCTCTTACGACATTGCAGGAGCTACAATAGGACTATTATTTCATACCCGGTATCTACAAGGATCTTAGATAAGTAGATAAGGATATCGTCATTTCAAAGATTAAAATCTTAATACAAATTCATAATAATAATAATAATAATTACTTTGATTTTTCATTTGGTTACATTTCTTAATTAATTTAAATTACATATAATTTATATAATTTCTAACTCAGGAAAATGAAAAATAAATAGATATACATAACGATTTTATAACGGCTGAATCAATACTTTGATTTTATTTCATTATCTATTGACATTAAACTAAGAAGCATAACACGAGAGCAGTTGGCGAACAGCCTCTAAATTTTGAGGCCTGGACAATAACGATGGACTTTGAACTGACACCGCACTTTCAAATCTTCCACACTATCCTAACGTGAGGACAATGAATCTCGACAGATTTATCGTGCATAGCTATGAAAGGCCTTTAGTGGCATCATTTAAAGTGACAGTTAGGGTTTATGACGCAGGAGTAAATTCTGGCAATCTGCACCGAACATCTGTTTACAGTATAATCTAGATGAAGAAAAAGATGAATATTGATTGATAAGAAGGGTCGAAAATGGAGAAAGATCACTAAGGTATGTCGGGGATGATGTCATCCATGCTTAAAAAGGCCCTGTAAACACTATGGGAAAGAAAAAAAAAGTCATTAGGATACTATAGAATCACGATTCCCGTTTAGTTTTAGTTTAGTTTTAATTAACGTCGCACTAGAAGCAACACGAGGGCTATTGGCGACGCACCTCGTATTTTTGAACCACGGTCAAGTGACGAGGACGACACCTGAGCTGGCACCCCCCTCTCCTAACATCCACACCACGCCAGCGGGAGGACTTTGGGCCCCGAACAGATTTAACGTGCATCAGCCCCGGCTACACTGCGGGTCTTTGGAGGCCAAGGATCGAAACCGCGACTGAACGAAAACCGCCGGTCGCTAGTCCACGACCTTGACCACTAGGCTACCGCGGCCCTATCACGATTCCCGTATTTACCTAAAGAAGATAAGCACATGAGGAGTTAAATCGATACATCTAAATTAATTTTTCTTAACACCACTTTTTAATATTTAGTTTTTCATTTAATATTCTTAAATTTTAAACATTAATAATTGCTAAATTAATGAATAGTAAAGGTTTTTTTTATCTTATTATCTTTGTTATAATTTTTTTTCATAGCAGCAGTTTATTCTTTTCCCCCTCCTTTTTGCTTTGTTTTTGTAGTGGTCGTGTATTATTTCTAGGGAAAAAATATCAAATATAAGACTATAATTTAAACACAGAGCTCTAAATTTCTTTCCACTTTTGAATAAATGCTTCTACCTTAATAACAGCTTTCCTTTCGGGTCTGTAACTGCTGCATTTTCGAATGCTTTCGTTGTGATAAAAAGAAAAAAAAAATATTACGCATTATTTTGTATTACTCAAGTGTAAAAAAGAATTTTTTTTGTCTTAAACAATTTCTTCCCCAGGCAATTTCTTATGCGGAATGTAGAGAGATTTAGAAACTTGATAGATGATGCTTACATTAGAAGAACATATATGCATTTCTTTCTCTGAGAGTAATTTACAAAGAGAATAATTTCGACGAAGAAAATAGTGTTTCTGTAATAATAAGTTTCTGTATGAAGAAAATTACTTTGATATATGAACTACTTTTATGAATTTGTTTTTACAGCTCTCGTAATTCCTAATTTGTGGGATTGAAGATACCTTTCTTAACTCTTTATTTTAAGAAAAAAATCGTGGTAAACTTCGAGCTTGTATTGTAATCATAGATACGAAAAAAAATATTGTAATTTGAGTTCAACACGAACTTATAAATTTTTTTTGTTCTATATTTGACTATTCTTACAGACGACGTTTTTAATGTTACTTTTTATTAAAAACAATATATTCGTTAAAATAAAGGTGTTTTTCATTTAAAATTTGCCTTTTTATAGGAAATATAGTTCTTGTTTTGTTATATATGTTTGATGATCATATAGCTTGTAGATTATATAATCAAACCCATTCACTTATTTAGTCCATAACTATCTTCTAAACTATTCCAAGCGGTTTTAGTTAGTTGCTTGTTTGAAATTTAAGTTTCAGAAGGCATTGAAAAAAAAATTAAATTGTTTCGTAAGTTGAAGGTTTATATTTTGTGAGATTCATTAGTTATTATTATGCTATTTTGTATGGTTTTATTCCCCCCCCCCCCCTATCAAATGTACTCTGACGGGTCTATCAGTGACCTTGTCACTAATAGTTCTCTTGGGGAATTTGCACTCCTCAACAGTCAGTTATTTGTATCAGAGGGCTTCCTCCGAAGAAGAGAACGGAAACATGTAAATTAAGACTGATATGTGTATATATAGTGTAAGCTTTCAAGAGAGAAAGCGGAGCCAAAGGGGGGGATTGAGCAGGATAAGAGATAGGATAGATTTCTATTTGAATTGTTATGTAGACTTGTAGCTGAGCTGTCAATAAAGTAAATTGTTTTAGAAATGTCGACCTTTCCTTCCCATCCGTCCGATCACTTGTCATTACAGTCCTTCTTCCTGATTATTCAAGTCCCTTCGCCTAATTATGTAAATTTGCAAAAACTGAAATACTAAAAACTGAATTGACTGAATGATAAAACCTCTTCGAATTTTCTTTCACTCAATCAATGAATAATGAAATTAAATTAAAATCAAAGCTACAAAAGCGATTGAATTATGAAATAGACTCAACAAATAAATAAAATATTATTTTTTAATTTTTTTTATTATATATATATATATATATATATATATATATATATATAGTATGATTCAAAGAGGAAAGGATTTTATTGAATCTACATTGCACTATAAATATTTCACCAAGGATTTCACTGCAATGCCAAAACGAAGTCTTACTACGAATGTTTTTACAAAATTCAACCCAACTCCTGGTCCTTTTGAAATAATTCATAACAATTTAGATTCTTGACACACACACACATATACAAAAAACTTGAAAAGACTTTCCCTTTTTTTTTTTTCGAAAAAAAAAAATCAGATTTGTGAGAAATTGAAAAACAAAATCATCACATGCAAATCAATTTATACATTAAATTACAACAAGGAAAATTAACGAGCTCTCTTCATTGAATTTAAAAGAGGCACGTAACCGACATAAATAGAGAATCGCAAAAGATGAAAATTACAATACGAGTTATAACAAGTGAAAGTATGTAAGTAATAAATCGAGGGACGAAAAATCAGGAATGAAAGAAAAATTCAATTTCAGGTTAATGTTAGGAGGAGGTTGAAGGAATAGTATGCGGTGGCTTTCTTTAAAGACAACGCCAGGTGTTATAACGACCTAATAAATTACCTCCGAGGGAGTCCCTTTTGGTCTGGTCGATACGAGCACTGCAAAATGGGATCGACAATGGTGAAGAATTCGAAACGCTGCAGATCGAAGCACCCAATGGTGAAGAGTTCGAAACGCTGCAGGCACTCCGGGTCATCTGTGTTCCCCTCAAAGGAAAGCATCTCTCAAAGACAGGGCGGAAACACCACACGAGTCGAATGCGTAACATCGCGACAAAGGAACACAGTAGGTTTTGGGCAATGATCTAATAGTTTCGAAAAGAGGTTAGATTAAATTGTACTCGAAAAATAAAGAAGCAATTTAACAATGGTCTGCCACACAATTTAAAATTTTTATACAAAAGGATTAAAATTCATATCGCAGCAAGTAAAAGTTATAGTTATAACCGCCTTCTTCATTTCCCTTGGGATAAAAAGGTGGGGGGGGGGGGACCCCGGCGGGCATTCGAAGTCAATTCATTTTACCGAGACCTTCATCGCTGGAAGTTTCGATGTCGCCTTCAAGGGTGAGAGAAACAAATTGCCCTAATTTCTGAATGAAATGACCGATGCTCCGCTAACGGAGAATGCGTGAATTAGTTTCAATTTATCATCCTCAGCCGCGCTATTCATCAAGGGAATCCCATTGGATTAAAGCGTGCTGAGAATATTCTGGCTGCAGATTTAGCCTCTTATTCCATCAAGCAAAGGTCAGGCTGGGGTTCAATGTTGTTCTATAGGGAATAGAGCTATTCACAGCGCCCATAGAGTTGAAGGACTAGATGATGCAGTTTTAAGATGACAATTAATGTTTTAATGAAAAATACAATCAAACTAAGCTTATTAATGGTATATAACTTTTGTAATTAAGGAGTAATATCGTAGCTATAAATATATATATTAAGTATACTGATATAGTTAAAAGTAAAACTAAAGTAAGGGTTTTATAATAAAGATACTATTTTTTTGGTGCATAATGTTTCTTTCCGTATATAACTAAGTTAGCTTAAGAATCATTTTGACAATCGTATTTTTTAATTATAATTTTAACAATTTTCAGCTATGAAAGGATTTATTCCATATTTTCAACATATGGAATGAATCAGACTATTTGAAGCAAATTCTGATGTGATGAAACAGTTTGAACTAAATTCAAAGAAGAGTATAAGTATTAAAAAAATCCAAGGATCCAAATTTGCAATTATTTCCGAAACAAATCCTTTTTTTTTTTTTTTTTTAATATGGCTTCAAAGAAATGTAGCGAAGTTTTAATGTTAAATACCTATTGAAAAGGCAAAATTCCAATGATATGTATATTATATCTCCTTACTAAAAAAAATTTAAGATAAGTATTTCAAATTTCTAAAAGAAGGTATTGATTGATTGATTATTAATGTAGCACTTAGAAACAACACGATGACTATTGGCAACGGACCTCGTTATTCTGAACCTCGGTCAAGTGACAAGGTCAATACCAGAGTTGGCATCTCCTTCTCCATACTTCCACAACCCGATAACGGGAGATCTGGAGAACTCGACAGATTTAAGGTGCATCAGATACGTTGCGCGGCGAATCTTTAGGGGCATCAGGGTTCGAACTCACGACTTCGTGGAAAGAAAACCGGTTGCGAGTTGGCTACCATGAGCACAAGGCTATCGTGGCTAAGTTAAAGCTTTTTAACACTTAATATTCTGATTAAGTGTTAAAAAGCTTATTGCTTTTTTTTTTTTAGTTTAGTTTTTATTAACGTCGCACTAGAAGCAACACGAGGGTTATTGGCGACGGACCTCGTAATTTTGAACCACGGTCAAGTGACGAGGACGACACCTGAGCTGGCACCCCCCTCTCCTAACATCCACACCACGCCAACGGGAGGACTTTGGACCCCGAACAGATTTAACGTGCATCAGCCCCGGCTACACGGCGGGTCTTTGGCGGCCAAGGATCGAACCCGCGACTGAACGAAAACCGCCGGTCGCTAGTCCACGACCTTGACCACTAGGCTACCGCGGCCCTATTTGTGAATTGCACGCCTCGTACTGTAAAAAAAAAAACAGCGAATTACTATTGTAAATGACGTAGATTTAATTTGGAATAAGTGGTATTAAAATCTATGCTGATTTTACATCTATCTGAGTTCTGAAATATCTTTTGCATTTGTCCGGCTTCTTCTTTGATAATCATTTTTATTCCATATGTATCAAATTTAGACTTGGTTCTTGAATTACACACGTGAATTCAAGAACTATATACGTTTTATAAGGTAAAGAACGCCAATTAATTGTATATCAAATAAGTAAATTTCAAGGAACCATCATCTGATTAGAAACAAAAAAAAACAATTTTAATTAAAAAGAAATAATAGTACTCATTCGCAAAACGATTGTGTTCAATCAGAAAACGAATAGCAAAGTGATATTTTATTAATACAGAATTTTTACAAAATGCTTTATTTCTGGAAAGTATAAAAATAATTCAAGAAATAAGATTTTTTTTCATAACTATCTCTTAGATAAATTATTTTTTTTATCAGGGAAAATATTTTCACATTTCTCTAGAATTAAAAACTCTTACATAGTAGTCTTTTTCAATACCGTTACCCACAGACATTTAAGAGTTTTAAGCATGTATTTCTTACTTAAATTTCACATCGATTCTAATACAAATAACATTTTATGTTATTTATGATACTTTCTCAGTATTTTGAATCACGAAAATATTTTCAATTTTGATGAAATATTATTTGTAATAGAGAAAAATGTTTTATTGTCCTTCCTATCCATTTAATGATGTCTCTATTATTCTTGTTTCAATTTAACAACTATAAACATAATACATATAAATTCCACCGATCTGCAAACAGTGTTAATTTAAACCTTTCCCCAGTGCAAAAAGTAATTTATTGGAGGATAAGAATTTCCTAAAAATAATCAAATGTTTACTCTGGGAGAACTAGATAAATTTCTAGAATTAAAATTTCAATGTTTAGGAATAAAATTTTTCTTATTAAATTTCCAAATCGATACTAACATATACCAAACATTATATATATAGCATTTGAGTTACGAAAATATTTTCAATTTTAAACTAAATATCGTTATTTAAAGTAAAAAAATAAAATGTTTTATTGTTTGTTCTTCATATTTATTTAGAGTTATCACGATTATTCATGTTTTAATTTAACAACTACAAACATAGCACAGATAAATTCAGGTGATTTTCAAGCCATTCATTTGATTGAAGCAAATCAGGTGATTTCAAGCATTTCAGGTGATTTTTTTTAGTCTAAGATTTTCTAACGTTTAAACTTAACTATTCATTAGAGGATAAATTTTCCACAAAACTTTCGAATATTAATTAAGAGAAGTCTATATACAGTTCTAGAACTAACATTTCAGTGCTTAAGAACACATGATCCACTTACTGTAATAACAGATTGATTCCAACGCAAACATTTGTGCTGTTAAGGATACTATCTTAGAAAGTTTATGCACGAAAACATTTCAATTTTGGTGAAATATTGTTATTTAAACTGGAACAAAATGAATTGCAAACATATTATATATAAATTTTAATGATTTGCAAGCAGTTTTAGTCTAAATTCTTCCATTTCAAAAACTAATCTATTGGAGGATAAAGATTTCCCCAAAATAATCATATTTTAACTCTGGAAAGACTATATGCAGTTGTAGAATTAAAATTTCAGTGCTTAAGAATAAAATTTTTTCTAACTAAAATTCTAAATCGATACCAGCATACACACAAAAATTTATGCGTGTGCTAATATCAATTAGAAATTTTAGTAAGAAAAAATATATGTGTACGTGTTGCGAATAATACTTACTCAGTATTTGAGTTACGAAAATTTTTTCAATTTTGATGAAATATCGTTGTTTGAAGTATAAAAAAATATTTTACTGTTCCTCATTTTCATTTAGTGCTGTCTCAGTTTTTCATGTTTTAATTTAACAACTACAAACTTAGTACAGATAAATTCAACTGATTTGCAAGCTGTTTTAGTCTAAACTTTTCCAACGTTAAAACTAATTTATTGGAGGATAAATTTTTCCACAAAACTTTCAAATTCTTTCTGATGGCGTGCTGTTCCCACATCAGAACTTTAAGTAAAACCTTAAATCCGCGGAGAAGAAAGTAACTACAAACTACTCTCTCGTGTTAACCCTCCGTTACGAAGATGATTTACCATACCCCGTTCCAAACATCATTCAAAGTTTATATCTGCTTTTCATCCTTTTCATATCCACTGCATGCCTTCCATAGAAGCTCAAGTTTAAGATGAAGGGATTCTCTAAGAATTTTCTCCAGCAGCACTTTTCGAAAGATCCTCCCCCTTACCTTTCATCCCTTTTCGAACTCAAATCCCTGAAGATTCTCTCCTTCTATCGGCCACGATGGAACCATTTTACCACTTTGACTTGGCGCCATTTTCGGGTTTGAATCTATCAGTCATTTCGGTCGTCGTGGCAACGGAGGCGGAGTTGAGTGTCATATGATTGAAGGAAATGGTTTCTATGGTAACGATACTCGTTCTTATTGTTGAAGGAAATATTTTTTTTTCTCTGTGTGTGGTGTGATGATGTGAATTTTTTTCATTTTCCTTTCTTACTTTTTGTTCGGTTAGAGTTTTTCTTTTTCTTTCCCCCCCGCCACTATCTGGGCTACAAAAGAATTTTCAGGTAAGACTGGAAATATATTTATTTCGTTTTATATGCCGTATGTGTATCTGAAACGCAAGAGAGAAATGTAAAGGTTTCCTTTTTCTTCCTTTCTCTGTAACAGAAGGTATAGATTCGAATCCACAAATATAAATATTGAAAGGTTTGTATGCATGGAAATATCGAATACGTGTTGTTTCCGAAGAAACATGTTGTTATTGAAAGTGCCTCGCCTCTCCTTCCACAAAAAACACATTAAAGTATTTTTCTCCAGTTTCTGTGTGACTAATTTTATCAATAAGCTACAACAATAAATGAAATTGATGAAAGAATAATGCAAAGTGAAAAAGCGTATGAAATAATGAAAATGAAAAAAAAAAAATGTATTGCAAATTAAGGCAGATATGCTTTTTACTTTCTTTTTTTCTATATTTTGCAGATTTACAGTTTTGAATCAATAAAATTAATTATCACTGAATGATAGAAATATTAAATGTAGTTAACATTACAACAAATACTCCTATTTGAGTAATAAATATCCTCATAATAATTTTTAGAAAATCCTTTTCTTATAAAAACTTTTTAAAATCTACCCATTGCAATGTTTTATTTTTTTTATAAATATTTAGTGATATCTATTTGGAAGACAAATAAATAAAAAATAAAATTATGAAATAATTAATATAAAATTTCTTTCAGTACAAACACGTAATACTCCTTTGAAAATTCAATTAAATTATAATTCAAATAAATTGTGTGGCTGTGGTAGCCTAACGGCCATGGTACGGATTTGCGGCCGGCGGTTTTTGATAAGTCGTAGGTTCGAATCTTGATGCTGCTAAATACCCACCGTGTAGCCGAGGCTGATGCATGTTAGATCCATCGGGGCCCAAATTCTTCCAATTGGTGTGGTGTGCTTTTTTGATCTATTCCATGAAATTATCGTAATTTTATTGATCTATTCCATGAAATTGGTGTAATTTTATTGATCTATTCCATGAAAATAACATTAAAGATGACTACATTATATATGGATTATAAAAAATATGAATCAGGCTTATAGCCTTTGATCTTCCATTTAATTAAACACATGTACATATTTGTTTGTAACTTGTTTAAACATTAATGTTTATGGTCGTAATTACAAGAAAATTATTTTCTTTTTAAGAGAAATATCCTTATGTTTTTTTTAAAGTTATGCAAGCTCAGAATATTTTATTTTATACTATAAGCTTGCCCATTGCAATAAATTCCTTTTAAAGATATTGTTTGTGTTTGTTTTTTCTAATACGGATTTTATGTCCATTTTTATCAATCGCATTTTGATTAAAAAACCATGCTTGATTTTATTGTCATTATGATTATGGTGTTGATTCTTTTTGGAAGGCAGTTATATTATTTGTGAATAAATATTTATAAGAATAATTACAGTTTTTTTTATAAATTACATTAAGTGTTATTTTTTAAACCATGATAATTAAATTGTGTCATAAAATGTAATTGCAAATTCGGGCCTTACATTTGAGTCAACAGCAAAAGTTATTTTATAGACTTCAAAAATATTTTTTTATAACTGTTGTTATCGAATGCTGAAATTGCTTAGACGTTAAGAGTGGGGATCCCTGTGCAAGTATTGTTTTTTCAAATGATTGTCATTCAAAATTGTGAGGCCATTTGCAATAATTTACATGCAACTTTTAGAGTGACATTCACATTTCAACTGTGTTTTATTCCCTCTGAAATGAATCATGGTAGTCAAGTGATCATGGTTTCAGACTCGTGGAAGACGGTTTTCATTGAGTCATGGATTTGAACCTTACCTTGGCCACTAGAGACCCTCCTGTATCCAGGGCTGATTCATATTAAATCTGACAGGGCCCAAAGCCCTCCGAGGGTGTAGTGTGGAAGTTAGGAGAGGGGGTGCCAGTCAGGTGTCATCCTCGTCACTTGACTGAGGTTCAAAATTACGAGGTCCATCTCCAGTTGCCCTCGTGTTACTTCTAGTGCGACGTTAATAAAATTAACCAAATAAATTGTATTTGAGTTTTTTTTTTTTATCTTGATACGACATCACATTTTGTAACGCGAAGAAACTTACTACTTATCCATTCATGGCAATTATGAATGATATTTACTTTTATTTAATTCCTGACATCAAATAGACATTTATAATTATTTATTCTTTATAATTGGATGGTTGACAAAATAATTAAGAGTTTGGGAAAGATTCCAACACGAGTGTAAATAATATTATGTTAACGTAATCTTTTAATCGCTATTAACTACATCATCAATAACGTTTAATTTTTTTTCTTCAAATTTATCACTTCTAAGCGACATTTAAAAAAAAGATGCTATAATCCTAACAGTTTGAAAATTTCGTTTTGATGAATAAATTTTCATTTGCTAAAAACAATTCGTAAAATTAAAATTCTTTTGAAAGAAATATTTTATAAAAATAATAAATTAAGCAATCTAATCTCCAATGTGGAGACATTCATTTAAATTGATTACCATATTTAATCTGAATAATTCGATTGTATTTATCTTTGCTAATTAAAAATAAATATGTATAGTTTTATTTCGGTGGAAAATGCAAGCTTAATTTAACGCTAACACATATTTGTGGGGAAAAAAAAAAGTTAAATTAGATTGAAACATAAAAATTTTAAGAAAAATATCAGTTGATTGCTAAATCAAAATTGTAGTCTAATTAGATAAATTAAAAAAAAATTACAACGCCGACGAATAAATTAGAATAATTGTCTTCTTATTTGAAGAGGGGAAACATGTATTACAGAATAATCAATGCAATAATTAAGTTAGACATTAATAAATATTTATATCGTGTATTTTAGCAAATAAGACGCTATTTGATTCACAAAAAGCCCCCCAAAATCCAGGATCGTCTTATATGATGTCTGAAGTATCAAAAAAATGTCTGAAATTTATATAAATACAAACAATTTTAAAATGAAACTAATCACTCCTCAATGTATTTAAAATCCTGAGAAATTCTCATATCTATCCTGTAAGGCAAATAGCTCCTCAAGTATATCCTCACTTTGGTTGCTGAGAAACTCGTCATACGGGTTCCATTCCATACCTAGAGAGTCGATTTATGCTTCTTCATCGGAATCCCATAACAAATCGTCCTCATTGCTATCTATAGCATTAGAAATCCTACAGAGTTTTGAAGGATTTGTTTGGTGTTCATGTGAGTTCGTGATTTGGTATGTGCTTCTATAGGCAGTGCTGCTAGATGCAAGAAAATAAAATTTGATCCAAATGAGGGTCGTTGATTAAACTAAGTTCAAAGGCTGTTGATAGTACTGGGATAGTTTTAAGGTATCCGCCTACCTTCGAAGAGGATTTTTTTAAATATATGAAAAAATAACTTTTAATATGCATTAAACTGTAAGATATGGCTAAAAACTTAAAATATAATGTAAAATTTGCATAAATTAATAATTGTTTTAATATTTTAGCTAAAAGAAATACATAAAAATAGCAATAAAATGGCACTTGTTCACAACACCAAAACTGAAATTTAAATAGAGATATTTCAATTCTGTAAATTTTATTACGATGAAGTGAATCTATTTTAGGATTTGTGCCTCTCTCACACTTATAACCCTGAAAATTAAATATTTATAGGAAGTCGTACTTTAGCATACAGAAAAATCGTACAAATTTGTGATAAGTTATGACTTTTATCATCAATAAAATGAAAAGTAATCGCATTATAATATTAGGAGAGATTCAAGTCCTGAATTCTCTTTCATAGAGCATTCCATGAAAGTTTCATAACATTATATACATAACTTTTTTCAATACGATGTTTTGCGCTGAAGCAAAATATGAAAATCTTGATTTTGAGAAAAAGATGAAAATACATTTCAACCCAGAAACCTACCTATTTAAATAAAAATTTAACATTCAAAGGTCCCTGATTTGTTAAGTTCACTATCTGTGTTACTTAAATTAGTTATCTTTTTCTTCCTGATGGCCTTTAAAACTTTCCTACGCTTATATTTAACAGGTGTTGTATAACGCTTCAATTCCCTGTTTCGAATTTAATCCAACTTTTTGTATCCCTTTACAGTGAAGTAGCCCGGATTTTCAATGTTCAGCTTATTTAAGACTTTTAAGCAGCCTTGATGTTCCTCGTTAATTTGTATAATTGCATCATATGCACCCAATTTCACAGTTTTAACACAAACAAAAACTTTCTTTAGTACTCTTTATCATATTACTCCATTAAAATATTCAATTGCTATTTTTTTCTTAGGAAATTAATCTTGCACGTTGGAAGATATTTTAATGGCGATATAACGTAAAATATAAATGAAAAACAGACATCAAAGTTTCATTTCCGGTAGCAGAATGCTACTTTCAGTTCTAAAATTTGACACAGACTGTTATTAAAATGCTTATAACTCAAGTTCTGTGTAAGATAGAAACAAGATTGAAACTGTTCTAGAAAGCTAAGAAACCCGGCTTTAATAATAGACCATAAATAAAAAAAATCTACTTTTTGACCCAAAATCGCGTTTTAAAGGTAGGCGGATACCTTATAGGTCAGATATGGGCTAAAATTATAAAACTTTGACTAACATTGATACACAGTTTTATCTGAAGGTTGCCTTATCTGCGGAAATTTACGGTACATATTTCTCTTAAAATAGTAAAAATGTTTTTCAGATGTTAAATGTTTGGTGAAATGTTTTATTACAAAATAATTTGTCAGCATATAATTTAAATTAAACTGTTTCTGCTAATCATTTTTACTTCTATCAATATACTACAAATGTATATGTTATATTACTTGCACGAATTACTAAAGTTATAGATATATGGGGATAAACACCCGCTTACATATATCACAATCCAAACTTTCAAACATAACTTGAGCTTTTAAAATATAATCAACAACTAAAAAACTAAGCAGTATTTAAGATGTTAAGTTACAGGTTCATGTAACTTTAAACATCTTTGGTAAATTAATTTACACTTCTAAAAAATGATGTGCATTAATTTTTAGAAGCAATTTATTAAATATATCATATGAATTAAACATTTGATTTTGAATTGAATTATTCATAATGCAGCGGTATAAATAATTTGAGCAGAAATTTGAAGTAATTTAGAAAAACTTAGTACTTCCTCTCGCAATAATAAAAAAAAGAGTACCTTTCATCTCGGAGTTATTAATAAAATTGCAAAAGTTTCAAACACATTAAAGTAATATGGTGAAAAAAAACTCAGAATTAATGTTGAATTTTCAAGTTGACCAATCGCTAGCTCTACTCGTTGCCTTGGTAACGAATATTAATTTTTCTTTCTAACGTCAATAACGTGACCCCAACACTTAAAAGGAAATGAAGTGACGTTGCCAATTTAATCAGTCGTAAAAATGATTAATATTAGAGAGAGACGCTTGCTTTTAAGCTAGAAAACTTTTTAGTTTGCCTCCGGGTGCTCAATTCTTTTTCCTACCAACTGCGTCATTAAATTTATTTATACTTCTTATAAGAATCAATATACTTACTAAACTGGCGATTTCATAAGAAATGGTGATACTTTTGATTCATAGAGTTCGAGTGACAATTTTTTGGCGATACCTTATGTTAGTAATAAAAATAAGTTTCGGCTATTGGCAAATTGCCAATCAAGTGTCATTATCTGTTTTTTTTTTTTTTTTTTTTTGACAAATGACAAAATAGTGTTATTCGTCCATGCGATTATTCTTCGTAGCCAAACCATTATTTTTTTTAAAACTAAAAGACATTTATTTCACGGTTTAATTAATATTTTTTTAAGGAGAAGGGTAGTATTGATTTCTTCTTTAAGAACTACCATTTTTTTTTCCAAGAGTGGATGAGGTATTCTGCACCTTTATAAAGACCATTCATAATCAAGAAGAATTCTTTTTTTAATAATTCGTTAGAATTCATCTATAAGCTACAGGAAATTATCTAAACATCCACTAATAATATATGAAGGTTAGAACACAAAATTATTTTAATTTATGATGCATTTTGTTTTAAATATGATAATTACAACTAAATTAAGTCTTTCTTATAATGTGTGGATAACAGTTAAATTTCAAGATGCAAGAGCGAAATCTGGTTACGGTGCAACAAACACTTGTTTAAACTGTAATCTTGACAAAAAAAAGGAAGAAAAGGGGGAAAAATGGCTTACGAGGAGGATCGAAAACAGGAAAGGATTGCACAGGTATCCCGGAGGTCTTTCATAGATTAATGTATAACAACAGAATCCAAACACGTAATACTTTTTCAGGAACAAAAATACTTCAAAAATAAACACCGTATTTTGATTTTATTTACCACAGAACAATATAATATGATACATAACTGGTTTTCTTTTTAATCAATGTAGTTATTTGTTCTGTATAAATGTTTCATACATTGTCATTTATACTTCACGCTATGAAAACTTATTCATATGTATATTAAATGTTTTTCACCTTTATAAACACTAAATGATGCAAATAAAATGTTTTATGGCTGATGTGACTTTTTTCCATCATTGTAGTCTATTCAACAGCCATTTTAAGATCTAATTTAATAGTCAATAAGTTTAAGACTTCCATTGAAGATACATAAAATGAAGACAACATATTTTATTATCAACGAAAGAACAGGCCAAATCATTCTATCTGGAACCCCTCTTATATCGGTTAATCTTAGTTTATATTCAAATAATAAAGTCTTAGCTTAATCAAATCATTCATTTTGATTCGAGCAGTTCTCGATTATAGCAGATTAAACTCCTATTATTCTAATCAGAAGTCACTTCCAAATACTATTAATTTAAACGATTAATTATGGTGGCTATTGCAATTTACGACATCCATAAGCTTGTCGTTATTCTCATCTCCCTTTTCTTTCCTTTCAGTTCTATTTCATTTATATATCATCATCCTTAATTCAATTCATTTCACTTCTATCTTCATCTAATTTATAAAACCACTTTTTATTTTGGTTGAGGTAAATTGTAATTTTATGCAATTCAACTTACTATAAAGTCCCCGAAGTTAGTGAAGAGAAAATCGCGAAGGCCCAACATCCTAATGTAACGGAATAAATGTATGACTGAGTATCTGTGTTTGAGGAATAGAAACACGAAGCCCAAAGTCTTCTGAATTATGTTATTTAGTTGAATCAATTTCTAATGAGCTTTCCTCAAGAAAAACATTTTTAATGTCATTCATTGATTACAATTTAAATGCGATCATATTCAGAATGCGATGAAGTTTTATTCTAAAAGGGATACAAATCTGCTAGTGAAAGTTATCGAACGATAAATAACATCTATGGTGATGCTTGTTTGTCACGATTGAAAATATTTTTGTGATTTGGTAAATTTCGATATAAAAGAGAGCGTTACAGCAAGATTATCAACTACACCCAAATACGAAAAGACCCAGGAAAATTCTATTAGATTACAACCCACCTTAAACTTAATTTTAGCTCTTAATATTCAACAGCACTACCACCATTAACAAACTCCACCCCATCACATATATAGTAACTTACACACAATCGCTGGCAGCCAATAGCAGCATCGCATCTACTCCCCAGTCAACCAATCCAAAAGCAAGATCTCCTCTTCAATCTCTCAGCTCAGCTTTTCTTTGACTCTCGGTTCTTCATTTCTACTGAAGTTCCTTCCACTTCCAATAGATGGCGCCCTACTTCCTCCAACTTCATTCTACTATTTCTCAAAGACCCTCCAATAGAATATCAAGATATTTTCGACACTTCAACCTAGGAAGCACATCTCCAACATGAAAAATCCATCCTCTCAATGTCTCATTTAAATGCCAGATTTTATAAATTAGGAGCGCTCCGAGCTCCGGGCGCCCATTGAATTTCAACGTCAACCTAGAGAATAAATAGGCTTTAACTCATTAAAAGCGAACGAACTTTGCTTTCAATGATAGTAGTTCTTTTTTAACAGACCGACAATTCATTTGAAATTTGTTCTTGAGGGACGAACAGAAAATGCAGAGATTTACAAGGATGTAGTGGATCAGTTGTTGAAACGCATTGCACATTTACGTCCTGACTCAAAAGGGATTAAATAAAAGGTTTTTGATAAACGACAATGTTCCAACTTGCGATGCAATTATTAACCGAAAATTTATAACTCAGCATATGTAACAGTGCTTCACCATCCCACCTGGTTCCTGCGGATTACTCTTTGTATCCAAAGCTGGAATTGAAACTTGAAGGACAACGATTTGATGATATCAAGAAGACACAAGATAATTCTTCAAAGAAGCTACGAGGTATTCCAGAAGAGACATTTGCCGCTCGAGGATCGCGTTAACTGGTAATTAGCTTAAGAAGTTCATATGTAGAATAACGGATATTATATTTTTAATGATATATTTTGTTTTATTCTGTGGCCAGTCTCCATGCCTTTTAGTCGCTTTGCGTGTATGATAAATATGGATATTTATCATAAACTCACTGGTTTATGTCAATATTGGAATATTTTTTACTTGAAAAAATACTTCGAGCTTGGATCCAATTCGCTAACAATTAAACAAAGTCAAGTTGCGAAACATTTATTTTTTATTCAACAATTTAAACGAAAATTATTTACAAAAAGAAATATTCATACTGCAAACATTATTATTCATGATTAATGATAAAATCAATTGGCACGAAGTCAAATTTAAGATTTACGCTCCAAATAGGATCTCCATTAAAAAGAAAATTTTTAACGACATATAGCATTAACTTCTCACTTTTAAGTATTCCAAAATATTTTTTTTTATTTCAACTGTATTTTATTCTTTTTTTTTCAAATGACATCCATTTTAGAATGATGCTTGAAATAAAATCAAAAATATAGACAAAACAGATGCCTAATTGAAACTGATACCCCAGTATATGTAACCATCTATTTAAATGCCTTTTCAAAGCTTCTAGTAATTCTAAAACAACTTACAAATTGTATCCAAACAAGTACAGACGCCTAGAATAACCTAGGTATATATACGGTAAGAATTCAATAATGAAACAGGAGTTTTTAAACGCCAAAGAAATACCCTTGTGAGTGTTTCACATCATTTTGAAATAAAAAACTCATATTCCTGTATGAAGTGTCTTTTACACGTTTTTTCTTTCAAATTAAAATTGATAATGCTTGAAAATTATTCTTAGACATAGAATTTTGCGCTTTATTTTTTACGTATTAAAATAAATCACCTAAATTAATTTTGAAACAATATTTAAGGCTTGCCAATAACAATTAATTCAAATGTTATTTTCAGAAAAAAAAATTCAAATTTTGATTTTTAAAAAAAAATGTTTAATTTTTTTTTGTATTTTACCAAAAACATCTTAAGGTGCTTTATACAATAGATTTACTTCTTTTGAAAATTACTACAATTATTATCTTTTATTAATAATTCCTTAAGTATTCTTTTTCATGTAATGTAAAAGACTATGACTCACATTTACCTTTCCAGATAAATAAGCAATATTAGAAAAATGTTTCTGAATTATATTATATCTGTTTTAATATACTTTGACTTTAAGAGAACAAAGCATCTTAAAAATTACCAAAATATCAGAAATTTTTTATCTTAATTGTAATACCTTTCTAAATACGTACACTAAACTTCGTAGTTTTATTTACTTTGTCAAACGAGTTTGTTAAATTTTCTTTTTAATTGTGTGTGCTGAATCATTTAATTGATGTTCGAGACTATAAATTGCTTTTTATCAACTTACTATTTGCCATGACAGGCATGCATTAATAGTGCAGAAATTTTTCCTTTTGCAATCACGATAAATTTTTGAAAAAATTTAAGGTTGTTTTGCTTGATAATTCTATGCGTGGAATAAAGATTTAAATTAAAAGTAATTTCTTTTAATATTCACTAAATTAGATATAATTGTTTTTTAATGTTTTTCATAAATTTGAATAAAATAAATTACACAATTATAAATAACGCTAGTACAACCACACCCATCTACGAAATTATGAGACAAATTAAAAAAAATATTTAGGTAACAAATTACTGAAAAATATTAAAATTTGCAGAAGTAGTAAGAGTTTTAAAATATTGAAATATTTTGAAAAAAAAAATCAAAAATTCAAATAAATGTTTGTTTGAAAATTAAGTTTTTCTCCACGAGATGCTTATTTCATGTGTGTTTATATTTGGTGAGTATAAAGTTGATGAGTACAGGTGGTTACTGCGTTCCTTTAATGCGACAAGTTAAATAGAAGAATAAGGAATGAAAAAAAATATAGAACACGTTTTATATTTGAAAAATGATTTTATTTTAACAAAAAGAAGCTATATAATAAGTTATGTAGCTACATTCTACGGTTATATAGGATAGAAGAGTCGGAATATAATATTAATGTTTAAGCATTTTTTGTCTATAAAAGTTTTCAGAATTTGAATCTCATTCTTTAACATAACACGAATATAAAAAAAAAAACAATAAAATAATCTTTTCATAATGTAACTGAGATCATAAAAGGCTACTCGTTTATGTTTTTTGATGTTGCTGTTAAAAACAGAGGGTACTTATGTTTTATGAAAATTTGATAAATAGATCGATATAAAATTTAATTCCAAAATTGTAAAAAAAAAAAAAAAAAAACATGCCACATCATGGAAAAAATATCTTTATTGTATTTTTCTCAAAATGTGATTTTTGAAAATTCTCTAACTAGTACATTTCCTCCAAATTCTCTATGTTTTCTACATTCGAATATTTTCCATATAATAAAATGAAGTTATTTCCTGCACTTAACAAATTTTGCAACTACACATTAACTTTCTTTGTGACTAACTTTCATAAATTTTAGGTATTGTACAATATTTGTGTACAAATCAAGGGAAATTTGAATAACGAAAATTATAGTTTAAAAATTTTACTAAACTCAAATTTTGAAATTGTAATTTTATTCAGAGTTTAGAATCTTATGTTTACAATGCTGATTGCGTGTACATAGTTATTTATGTATATCGATATGATTTTCTCGCATATAACGATACACAAGTATGCATATATCTCAAGGTTAAAATATAATTGAATTTAATTATATTTTAACCTTGAGATTTATATATTTTTTTTCATTCCTTATTCTTCTATTAACTTGTCGCATTAAAGAATTTTGTAATTTAAAGAAGAGGATGATTACTTAAACTTGGCACACAATAAGCTTATTTTTTCCTTATAAGTCTGAATTATCTTATGTTTTACAATTTGATTATTTGATTTTGCAAGAGAGATTTTTGTAGATTTTAAATTTTAAGTTGGATGTTATATCTTCATATATTTTTTTAAAATAACAAGTTTAAGAAAATAAAATAAAGAAGCAATAAAAATGTAATCCTGATCTTCCATAAAGAATAAACGACTGTGATATTCAAATAATCATGGTCGTGAGCTTGCGGCAGGCTTGGGTTCGAACCCACGACTTCCATCGAGTCGTGGGTTCGAGTTCTGATGCCATTCAAAACTCGCTGTGCAACGGGACTGATGCACGGTATATCTCTCGAAGCTACAAAGCCTCCAAGATGTACGGTGTGAAGCTTGGAGAGGAAGGTGCTAACTGAGGTGTCATCCTCGTCACTAGACCGAGGATCAGAATTACGAAATCTGTAGCTAATACCCCTCGTGTAGTTTCCAGGGTTGATGTTGACAAACAATCAATGAATAAAAAAGAAAAATCGATCCTTTTAAAGAGAATTCGATGACATATATTTATTTAAATTAAACTGAATGTATTTTGAGACATAAATAAATCTAGATATGTAACAATGCAATACAAATGTAATATTTTTAGTGATGTATTTTACATCGGAATGATTTATAACTATATGTTGTAATTAAAACAAAAATAAAAACTCTGGATAATTACTCAGACTACGACTAAAATAAAAACATATAAAAGCTTAGAAAAATACCTTAATAGAGTTTTTGAAGCATACTTTGTTTTAAAAATAAAGCTGGAAAATTAAATTTCTCATATCTATTATATTTATTAAAAAGCATAAGTAGGTTGCAATAAGATACTCTTACATTATATATTATTAGGGAATGATTTTATAGTTGTCATAGAATACACAATTAACATTAGAACTTCATTAAAATAATTTATTAAAATTAATTTACACCAATTGATAGCTTGTATGAAGTTCTCGATCTACAAATGAATGGATCATTTCATGCAACGGCAGGCCTGAGTATAAGAATGTTATACTCGAGTCTGGCGTATACGCATAAATGAGCGATGGATAAAGCTTTAAGGGAATAGATTCGAAATGTTTATCAGCAATTATTGAAGGAAATTGTGATTTGTTAGAGGAGGAACTGCAGAGAGATTTGTATTCACTATTTACCGTCGACTGATTTCAAATTCCGAAGCATAATTTTCTCGACAAATTCTAGGTTTCAGTACAATGAAGGAAGATATATGTGTTATTTAATTCCGTTTAAACTCATGATTTGTTGCTAGTATTAAAGATTTACGGTGGGTAGAAAGCATATGGTTTGCGATCTAATGGAAGCGAATCAATTTTGAGAAAAAGTTAAATGAATAAGAACAATAGGAAACAATAAATGTTTAATTATGATTTCATTTGTAAACGAAGTGAACGAATGAAATTTCGAATTTAAGGTACAGGAATTTATGGCTGTAGTGTGCCAAATTATGTTTAACTGTAATCTAGACATAAAAGGGAAGAAAAAGGAAAAATGGTTCACAAGAATGAGGATCGAAAACAGAGAATAATCGCTAGGGTATCCCGGGACTCTTGAAAAACGAAAGTAAAAGTTTTAAGTAAATATTTATTTATCAATAGTGAAAAATATCTTTTACACACAAGGCTATTTAAAAATGATGTACAGTATTCAAAATATTATTATAAACTTATTTTAAAATATACATATTTGAAGACTATCATTTTATTTTATTGTAAATTTCTAAAACAAACTTTTATTTTATTGTAATATAAGTGTCTAGATGATAGTCTATTTCAGCATTCTTGTTACGTAACATGTGAGTTCCCCACTCCGCTCTAATAAAGTAAATCTGTTTCTTCAAATTGGTGACACCAATTGGAATGAATTTATCAAAAGTATGATTGCGTCTTCTAAAATATCTACGAAACGCATATTAGTCTAAGATTACAGATGGTATTAAATATCCTCTACCAAAGTCAAATGAAGGTTACTCAATTGGATGTGTTCCTCTCACTTTTCAACTAATTTTAAAATAAACTACACTCGTGAGGATTCTTTTAGGCTCAAATACATCATCGAACCTTCCAAAATGAATGTATTTGAGATCTTACAAATAAAACTAACATAGTTAGGGGTTAAACTCGACTCAAAAATAGATGGGGCGTGAAAAGACTATATATAAATACAGATTTTACGCTTCTGTAGCTCAACAGGTATTAAATACCATTTAATATCTCCCTCTCTATCTGTATCCGAGAGAATAATCTCATATATAAAGCAAAAAGATGCAGTTCACTTCGATCACAATCCATAAAATATAGCATAAATTGATTGTGGGAAATGAACGTGGGCTCTCTCGAAGAGACGTATAGAAAATGTACACAGTAAAATCTCTCAAGATATTTTATTGAAATAATCATGAGTAATCAGAATTCATACTTTTAATACTTGGAGCTCAATATAAATATTTACTTAAGTAATTCATCCAATTAAATAGGATCTATTTATCCAATTCACTTAAATTGGAGGATTACAAAAATTTCATCGAGCTAACTGATTTATCCTCTTCTGCGGTATACACTTACAGAAAAAAAATTGTAATTAAATAAGAATAGAACGTTCACACAGAAAAGATTCTTAGCTCTGTCCATGTCGATTTTTTTACAGTTCAGTTTGGTTAGCGTGGGCTTATGTTTAAATTTAATAGGCGGCCAAGTAACACTACCTTCTCCAATCTACTCGCAATTACCTCGTCATGTCGTCAAAA
>BMAW01121599.1:0-14947 GCA_019974015.1 Nephila pilipes
TTTTATAATAAAATTTGAAGAATAAAATAAAATAAGAAGATAGAAATCTGATTCTTTCTGGAAAATGTGATAAAAGAAGGAACAATATTAACTGATGTGTTTGCTGTGAAATTCAAGCCCATTAATTTAAAATTAATGGGCTCGAATTAAATTTTATTAATGGGCGCATTAATTTAAAATTAATGGGGTTTTTAAAACTTATGCCAATATGTATTTTTGAAAAATAATAAAAAAGAATACAATGAAACAACTTAATCACTCACAAAAGTATCCTAAAATTTTTTGTACAAATATGAGAAATGAAACTTCTTTGTTTAGCATATAAGGGTAGCAAAAATAATAATCTATGAAATATCAATGTATTTAGTTAAAACAAAATACAAAATTAAAGAAACTGCAATTTCTTAACATTGAATATTTTTAACAAGGTACAGTTAAACTCATTAATCCGACATTCGATGATTCCACACATTCTATTATCGGATACCGATCGAACCATTCGATTTCGGAATTTTTTCTTGCGGATTGTGCAGTTTGTTTACATTGACCACTAGCTCAAGACACAGATCTGCTCGCATTTTTGTTCAGTATCTATCATAAATTATCAATTTTTATTTCAGTACAATCTTTCTTGTTTTTTTTATAGCGTGTTTGATAAAACGTTTTTACAATATTACAATTGTGTATGTACAGTATACTGTACAATAAAATATTCTCGAAACTCAGCAGTTGTTCATCAAGTGCTAATAATACTAATAAGCATAAGCATGTGATTAAGATTCTTGATTAAAAATAAGGTTATCATCTTCTCCTTTATCAATACCTCCTATCGGCCATTTGACATTTAAACTCCCGCCAACAGATATGACGATATGGAAAGTGTTAAGAGAACGATCGATTTTCTAATCATGCTGGTCCAAGCTTTAACTCAAAACTATGAAGAAGAGATAATTTTTTCATGTTTGCTCTTGATGAAAACGACAAAGACGTTTCCTTCAAATCTAAACTTATTTTCACCAATAAAGTGATGTTTCATACCAGCTGTAAATTTAAAGTATGAATGTTCACATACAAAGAACAAAAATCCTTATTGTGGAATGCAATTCACCAAAGGCTAACGTGTTCTGTGCCATGTTACGAGGCAAAAGGCTTGGCCTCCTTTTTTTTGAGCCCATTATTACTGGCATTTCTTATTTGAATATGCTACAGATTGGACTTTTTACACAGAAGGAGTGGCTCTATTATCAATTGAATATCATTTGCGTTTCTGGTGGTGGTCGCATTAATTATTTACCATATTACAAAATCTTAAAGTGTTAATTTCAATTTAATTTGCCTGAAAGGTTGTAACTTCTTTAGTTTTGTAACAGTAACTCCTTAAAGTTAATATATTCTTTTTTATTTATGCATTGAAACATGACTATCACACCGAAAACGTACTTAATAGTTTCTTTTCCACTGGGTGTTGTGGTCACAGTAGCCGAGTGGTCATAGTCATCAGTTCTTGGTTGGCTTTGTTTCAGTTGAATCATGGGCTTGGTCTTGATGTCTCTGAAGCCCGTCGTGAGGAGGATGTTATTCGACGGTATCAACCTGATGCAAGTTAATCAACCTTTTAAACCTGTCTGAGCTGATGCATTAAGCCTGTCTCTGCTGATTGATCTGTCGAAGCTCGAATTCCGCAAGTTAGGATGATATGGAAGGTTGGTGAGTGGAGTAAGAACTTGGGTATTACCCTCGAGACTTACACATTACTCACAATTACAAAGCTCGTCTCCGATAGTCCTCGTGTTGCTTCTAAGTAGGCCAGTGATAAATAAAACCAATAAAATTTAGTAGGTTTTCCATTATTTTTTCTACCATCTGCATATATATACTCGGATTAAAATTTTCCGATTTTCACATTTCTTTTCTATCACTCAATTTTTTTTGTCTGTTTTTTTGTTCTTCATTTCCAGAATTCTAAGAAACTGTTATCTTAGAAAAACTAGAAGCAATCCAACACAGTCTAAGGTTTTTTTTATTTATCGTTTTATCTCTGAATACATTTTGCGTTCTCCAATTAACCTATAACAAGCTAGAACATATCTGTGTAAATGCCCCTTTGTTTCTATCCAGCAATTTTAATTTAAATTACTTTTTTTCCCTATTTCGTCTCTTTTTCAATCTCGGGGAAAATAATTAGCTTTAAGATTTTTTTTACACTTATTTTCTTTTGTTTCATTCCTTTACGGACCCAACGTACTTCATTGGATACATCAAAGAATAGTTTCTCCCATAAATAACCAAAGGAAAAAAACCCTATTTTTTCCCCCTATTCTGCGGGACATATTAAATGAAAAGTAATATCAAATGACAATGCAGGATCTTGCGCAGCCCGCTAATTAAAAAAGGAAATTGAAGCTTTGATTTAATCATCGTATAAGATGGGATAATAATTCCCTATTTTCTTTCTCAAAGAATGCAAAAAAAGAACGAAAAATTATAACCTTAAATGTGTAGATTTTCACTTCCTTTATTTAAAAAAAATATTTGTCTCGAAGTGATGAGAAACAAAGAATGTATTCCAATTGTATGTTTTCATACGAGAGCTGAATTTTTCATGATGAATATTAAGACTTTTTTTGTTTAATTGAGATATATTTTTTTATCAATTAATTGCACGTGCATCCACAAAAAATGTTTACATCAATATGAGAATTTTCTGTAGCAGAAAGTTCACAAACATTTACCATAATACATTGGAAAGCGGAAAAATCAATACACTGCTTTGGCTTCAGGGTTTGACAGGATACCCAGAGAACACTATTTACACTAAGTTATTGTAGTTAATTTAGAATATTATAATGGATATTTACAAGATTAAGAGCTTGTCACCTTTACATTTGTCATACAAATAAGATATTTGTAGTGATAGTTACAAACTAGAAAATTATTACAATATCCTTGGACTCGGCGCTCTAGATAAATGTTTAACATATTTCTGATACCCAACTTTTGGGAACTTTTGTGGGGAATTAAGTTGCTAACACTTCTTCCGAATCCACGGAACATAATCCTTTCTTTTGGTTGCATAGCTGAAATATTAAATCGGTTATTGGTCACAGATCACCCGATCCGGGACAGGAAATGGTATCTGTAAAACTTTAGCAACTGGTGCGGAGATGTCTTTAGTTTTCAAGAAATCGGGCTATAAAAGGTTAAAGTTCAAGGGAAACAGAAATGTTGCCTTGCTCTTTACACGAGTCCAGTCGTTTTTAAAGATGATCTTATCCAGATGTAAGAGAGACCACTAAATAACTTTTTAAGCGAGATAATTGTTCTACTAATTTTATGAAACTCCCACTGATTATTACAAATCTCAATTTAAAAGAGTCACAAATAGTGCGATGAAGAGAAAGAATTCAATTATGATGCAAAACAATTTTACATTCACTTTACTGATTATTTAAAGATCATTATCAATTTTCCTTTCTCTGTGATCACTGCTTCAATGTTCATCAACTAGTGTCTACTAAAATTTGTGGAATACATTTTTTTACTTTTATACTAAACTTTTCTTAAATTTCTCTTCTTTACTTTGTATTTTTAGTTATAACTTTCATTCATTTAACTTTTACTCTTATATTATACCTTTTATACTCCAGACATAGAAAAGGCTTCGTTGTATAACAATAAAAATTTGTTATTATTATCTTTTTTTGTATTTTTATCACGTGCGCAGATGAGCGGCGCAGTTTACTTTTAGTGCGTGTCACTTGCTGTGTTTTCAGAGAGTTTCCTCTAATAACCATAGCAGCATAATTATTTATTTATATCTTTGTAGCGTTACATTGGTGAGAAGAGCAATTTACGTTCAGCGTGTCACCTTGCGATCCATAATGAATTCTATTTCTCTCTGTAGTGTTTTGTAAGCAAACACCTTATAGACTTACTTCTTACAAAGCGCCCTCTACAGGCAGGAAATGGCATCTGCAAAACTTTGAAACAAAACTAAATTTACTTCTCTGACTGAAATATACCAAACCGATTGGGTAAGAATATACCAAATATAACAAACCGATTGGTAAAGGTTTCATTCCTTTACCGATATATTTGTGAGGGTTCTAGAGTCTATGGAAAAGTTAGTAAAAATGCGCGTTCTCTAAATAAACGACATTTTGCTACGGGGATCTTATCTCTAACGAAAAAGAAAATTTGGAGCTTTGCAGTAATTGCATAGCTAAAAAGACTGAGAATAGAAGAAATTGTGACTATAGGAGCAAAGAATTTTGAAGCATAAGTGTTAGCGAGGAGTATGATGCTCTGAAATTGATATATAAATTACCGCACGTTTTTTAGTTTTACAGTTCTGCAAAAATGTTGTTCCATTTCTAAGTGTATTCAAAAAGTTCGTGGACACCTACTCGTAAAAAGAGTATAAATAGCGCTATATGTACGAAACCGGCGATATGATGTAGTAATGACCTTCAGCTCCACAGATGAAGTGGTTGCATTCATATTTGACTAGCTACCACTCAGAAAGCTTTATTTTTCTGATCAACTCTATCCCCATGCTAAATGTTTAAAGTTCATTGTAACTATCCTATTTCTTAATTTTTTACTTTTAAATTTTCTCACACACGATAATTAATTTGCAAATAATTCAAAATGCAGTTCTGGGCGAAAAAGCCGAAGTAGTGCTCAAAAAGGTCAAACCTCATATAGAGATTAAGAGCATAAAGCTCAGGTGCTCCAGTGAAACTTCGTCAACTAGATATTTGACTAGTTCCGACTTGACAGCAAACTTCAAATTTTTGTGTAAAGCATGTGTGCGCGCCATTGTCAACGAAAAAAAAAAATGGAGCAACGAACAAACATATTTTGTTTTACATTGAGAAAGCTGGCCACAGAATTGATCTACAGACACAGCCTGCGTATGATAATGATGCAATGAGTATCTGAGATCACGAATATCTGAGATCATGTAGTCCATGTTTGATGATGACAAAATGTTAAGTTTCAAAAAGATGAAAATTTTCAGCTTGTGAGACAGTATTTCGTTGTCAAGACTCCACTGTGATTGAGGCATTTCACAACGATGTTTTGAATCGGCTTTTGAAATGAATGCGGTTTGTTAAGACAGATTAGTTTTAGTGGAAATTGGTTATGTAAAAAAGAAAATTTGAGACTGTGTATCATTTGAATAGCTGAAATGACAGAGAGAAGATGAAATTATGAATGTAGGTGCAAAAAAACTTTAAAACTTTAAACTGAGCAATTGCTAGCGAGAAGTAAGATGTTCTGAAATTGATCTATAAATTTTTGCCCATATTTCAATATTACAGCTGAGCAACAATGTTCTTCTATTCATATGGCATACAAATTCATTGATTAATAGTAATTACCAAGCAACCAGACGAACCTACTTCCAAGACAAGTTAATTTGAGATCATGATTGTTTTCATTACGTCTCACGAGAAGCAACACGAAGGCTATTGGCGACGGACCTCATGGTTGAATCTGGGTCAAGTGACGAAGACAGTTCATGAGCTGACACCGTCCTTTCCCAACTTCCACGCTACGCCAACGGGAGGACTTTCAGCCTCGAGATATTTAACGAGCATCAGCCCTGGTTACACAGCGGGTTTTTAGTGCCATTAGAGCACGAACCCACGCCTGAAACGAGTCCGCGGCCATGACCACTTGGCTACATGAGAAGTGAACACCTTATTACATGTTAAGTACACGTAGCTTTCAGGTTCAATAACAATTAAGAAAATATGATAACAAATAAAAATGTTAGGGGATGGAAACATTAATTTCCAATCCAGCTGCGTGTAGCGTCATTCTAAACATGTTTTGCAGGCGACGTTGTTGAAAAATATTGATTTATTTATGGAATAACACGCAGTAAAAGGGTTCATTGTAATGAATATGTTAAAACTTGGTTTAAAAAGTAAAATCTTGTGATTAAATGTTTCGCGATGAAAATTTTTTTTACAATGCAAGTTAAATGAAAAATCTTTTTCGCAACAGATTTAAAAGACAGCTAATTTTATGAAGTCTTACTCAAATAAATAATTAACCTTTCAGCCACAAAGTCTAAGTATTAATAACAGCGACCCGCAAACTGTAATTTATTTTCCGTAACAAAAGTAAATAACTGAAATTTTCCGGGACATAAAAGAACTACTATATAAAAGAAGAAAGTACTAGAACTTACGCTTTATTTTTTTAAAGAGTTTGCAGACATCCATCCATGCATCAAACTTTGCTACTTCATCACGCAAACTAGGCCTCTGAAAGACAAGAAAAATAAACAGCAGCACAAGCTCACGTAAACAAGCAATAAAAACAGCAAACGAAAAATATTTTACTAGCTAACTTTCCCAGTTTGAGAAAAATAGTATTTCTGATTATTCATCTAATAACATCTCGGATATAAATGAACAAAATATTCGTTTCAGACTTAACGTACAGAATGTTGCTTCAAAGACATTCGAAATTTTTTGTTGATTTAAATTGAAAAAAAAAAGTGTATGTTTCAGTGAGAAAACCACCTTTGTGAGGCCGAAATGCTCCCTTATCGGCAGCGAAATTAATTAACTCTTCTTCGGGTAATAGCAAAAATCTAATGACTTCATCTATCTACTCTAGGCATCACATGTCTTTGATTCGCAGTGAGAGCTATGTTTACATTAGGGCTTGATTGGGTCAAAGATAAATGAAGAAAACCTCATTTTGTAATAAGTGTTACAGTGATCTTTATGCTTGATATAAAAATTTAAATTTTAAATGGGCTATGTGAAACTGAGAGTGTGATTAATGATCGAAATTAAATTTTAAGAATTTCGTTCTTCATTAACGTAATGAAAATGACTATACGACAGTGATTCAAAAAGGTTTTGACGGTAGTTCGGTATCAAGTGTTCATCTGCCCGCAACTTTTGGGGACAATTATTCCATTGGAGACTGTTTGACTTTGATTAGAAGGAGATTTGAGCCCTTGATATGTCGAGGTGAAGAAAACTCACCCGGTCTTCTTTTTGCAGTGCTTTTAACAACCAAGTCTAAAGGTATTCCTTCTCGGGTTTGTTATTAAATCATTTTTAACTTTTGTTGTCTTTCATGAGGGAAGATTGCACATACTCTCCCTCCAGTATCATCGTGTGGTGCGAAGAGGGACATTCTGAGCAATATTTTTAGAGAAATTTCATATGTTCACACACATCTCCTCTTTGATATCTTGCGGAAAGATTCTATTGAAGTCATTTGAAACATGCCCCGTAGTCGTGTCTATTTGAGACTTACACCGTAATCGGTATATGATTAGTCGTAATTTATGTGCGGATGTGTGTCTTAGTCAGACACCAAGAGGCAAATGGTGCGTCTAGAGCATATGTAACTAGAAGTTCTAAGCTGTACTATTATCTAGTCTTCGAATCCTGGGTTTACAAACCAATGACTAGTATTTTCATTCCTTCACTTTGGAGGTTGTTTTTTCTACTCCTGGGGGAGGAGGTCTGTAGCTTTTGGCGACAGGATGATGTGAATCCTCAATCTATTGATCCAAAGAAAGCTTGTAAGGTCTTCTTTTTGTAGTGCCTTTAACAACAATGCCATAAGGATTAGTTATGGAAGCATTTTTTGCTTCTGCCGTCGTCGTTGAAGAGAGCTGTTGCAAATATAGCGTTGATAAGATACGTAGCATTTATCTGTTAAATGGCACCCTAACAAATTCGTCACTGATTTATATGTTAGTATTGATGCAGAAGCCATTTGGTTTTTAATCAAAATTAGTTGTTGCTGAGTAAAATACGTGTTGTATTTTCGTCGATTTGTCACCGTTGGTGAGACTGCAATTCCTCATTATATGATAGAAACCAAGCAACAATAAAAAGAACAATAGGTTGCTTCCAGTGAATCTTCTCCAGAGAAAGCGAATACGAATTTATCGGCCGGAGTTAGGGCAGTAGTTTTTTTTTTTTTTTTGGATACGAAGTTTGCTATACTCATGAAATTCATAGAGAAAAGGAAACCGAACACTGGACAATACTATAATGAGTTAATTATCTCCCTTTCTCAGTCCCCAATATATCCTAATACTTCATTTTCCATTCCTATGATTGTGATTGTTTTATAAACGTCACACTTAGAAGTTACACGAGAGCTATTAATGACGGACCACGTATTTTTGAACCTCACTCAAGTGACGAGGGTGGCACTTGAGCTGACACCCCTCTCCTTTTCCATTCCATTGCAATGAGAGGACTTTAAGCCTCTACAGATTTACGTGCATCAGTACCAACCACACGGTAGGTCTTAAGTAGCATCAGGGGTCGAGACCACGACTCGACTGAAACCACCGGCCGTGATTCCGTGACCAGTATCACACCACTTCCCATTCCTAACACGGTTCATCTTGAATCATCTTTGTATGCCTTATTTCCAATAATCATAAAGTGCCGCGGTAGTGTGGCCATGGTCACGGAGTCACAGCCGACATTGTTTCCGTTGAGTCGTGGGCTCGATTCATCCAGTAATTATAGACACCCTCCCCCATAGAGCGGCTAAAGCACGTTAAATCTATCAAGGTTGAAAGTCCTTTCAAGTACTAGCCTAGGTGTTATCCTCGTATCTTCGTCGAGCTTTGAAGTTACGAAGTTCATTACCAATAACCATCGCGTTGTTTAAAAATTTGACGTTAATAAGTAGTCAGTGAATTCAATAATTATACCATCAGTAACATTATTTGATTCTTTCCTTTTTTGAACAAGAGCTGAACAAGAAAGTGTATTTCAATTGAACTGTCTCCCTTGATAAAATGGGAAGAAATGAATTTTCTATCCTGTTACTACTTACCAAAGTTTGACGGTGATTGAAATTGTATATTAATGTCGCATCGAGAAGCAACATTTGGGTTATTGTCAGAATTACCAAGTGGATCGAGTTAATCCAAAAAGGCTTAAAGCAGCAAACCGGTCACCCAGATGGCAATCATCCCCCACTCAATATTTAATGGCAAGAAAAAGCCTTTCTAAAAGTAAAAGCAATTGGTGACGGACTTAGTAATTCTGAATCTCGGTCAAGTGACGAGGATGGCAAGCAAGCTGTCTTCTCTCATACTCCACACGACACCAGAGCAGAACTTTAGATTTCGACCATATTTAACATGCATCAGCCTCGCTGCACGTCGGGTCCTTAGAGGCATCAGGGTTCGAACCCTGGATTGGACGAAAACTACGTCATTCTTGAATCCGCGACCATACCCCTGGGCTACCGCAGTCATCCAATGATTGAGGGAAAGGGAAAGTATTTATAAGGTTTCAATTGCTACTTGTTCCCGTTATTCCATTATAGTAAAATGGTTTGTGGACAAATGATGCTTTTTAGTACAAGAAGGGTACAAGGACTCGGGACATGAATAAAAGGATTGCAGCTATGGATCATAACTTTTCAATAAACTTTTGTAATAGTTCGAATCACCAAATACGAAATTGATGTTAGACTCCTTTTCAGCAAAAAAACATCCGATTACATTTGTAACGTGATAGTTATGAAATGATGCTTTTGATTCACTATTTATTAATTTTACTCTAAACGAATGAAACTTACATCAAGTAAATAACTTATGATAATTAAACTGTTGTAAATAAAAAGAAATGAGTTGCATACGAATAGCACGACTTTCATGTATTTAAAATAAGACAACAAAGAAATCGCATGAGGTTAAAAGTAAAATCCCCGAGAGTTGACTGAGTAAATTCATGTCTGATTAGAATGAAACTCTTATAAAGGATTTATCAAAAGGCTTACAAAGTTCATGTACAAAAGGTACGTTTAATGTTCTGTTCGATCACATAATATGTTGCTGCATATCCTTTTAGCAAATCAAATTGAAATATTAGAAGTTAAAATCCTATACAATGGCATCCACTCCTTTCTTCCCTTCAAACAACTCTAAAATTCCACAAATTGTGCAACAGATCATAAAATAGTTTTGTTGAAAAGGCATTCAATAAATCCTCTCCATTAGTTTAAAAGTGGAACTGAACCGGGAATTGAAAGCCTTTAAGCAATCGAAATGAAACGTAATCCGCTTTAAATAGAATTGGAATTGCAATGCATTCAGACCCATTCGATGCCGCAGGCAAATCTATTTCGAAATATGCATTACACAAGAGAATATAGATTTGAGTGTAATGTCTGTAATAACTTTAGTTTCAGTGTGTGGATATTAAATAATTTATCTGTCTCAGAGAGTCAAGAAATTTCAATTACCTTTTTTAGCAGCGATAAAAAATACTTTTGTAAGAAGTACGAGTATATACCTGAATTAAAAGTACGAAATTATTTAAAGTATTTATTCATTCTGTTTTTAGTTACATTAGCACTCAAAAGCCTTTTGGCAACGTCAGTATCATATGCAGTTTAATTGTATTGGTTGGTTTTGATTAGAAAAAAAGTTTTGCATTATATCATCAATTGCAAGTTTATTTCCTTTGCTTCTTATAAAAAATCTGCAATTCTTATATATTTATGATTCCTTTTGAATATTTCTGATTTCAATGGCTCAAAAGTGATTTGACAAGAATAAATTTATTCATAAGAAAATGAGAAAGCTCTTTTCATTAATAAGTTTTAGCAACAATATAATGCTAAAATGAACACCAAGAAGAGAAAAGAATATTCCATTGCTATTCGAAATCGTGTTATTAAAGATTTATATTTAGGAATACGTCATGGTGATGTTTCTTGATCTGAATGATCTGATGAAAATCTGAAAGATCGCGGTAGTCTAGGGATCCGACGGCAGTTTTCGTTGAATCGTGAGTTCGAGCTTTGATACCACTACAGACCCACCTTGTAGCCGGGGAAGATGAACTTTAAATACGTCAATGCTCAAATTCCTACCAAGGAGTGGTGGATATGTTTGGAGAAGGAGGGGCCTTCTTGAAACATCCTCGTCACTTGACCGAGGCTCCAAATTACGAGGTGCTTGCCAATAGCCCTCGTGTTGCTTCTAATGCGACGTTATGGTCACGGTACCCTAGTGGCCATGGTTTCGCATTCAGGGCCGGAGGTTTCATTCAGTTGCGGGATCGATCCTTGGCCACCAAAGACCCACCGTGTAACCGGGGCTGATGCACGTTAAATCTGTCGGGGCCCAAAGTCCTCCCATGGCGTGGACTGGAAGTTAGGAGAGGGGAGTGCCAGCTCAGGTGTCGTTCTCGTCACTTGACCGAGGTTCAAAAATGCAAGGTCCGTCGCCAATGGCCCTCGTGTTGCTTCTAGTGCGACGTTACTATAAACTAAACTTAAAATCTAATGCGACGTTAATAGATCCAATCATTAATAATAAATGTGGACTTATACGGAGGATGTATAGTAATGTTTTGATTACCGCTAAGGAATATGCAGATATTTCTGGATAAATTTATTCTTATGTAAACTAAGTTGTATATTAAAACTATTAAAGTTGATTTTTTTGGCTTAAGGTAACCATAGATCGAAATAACCCAAATTATTGTATAAGTTTTAATTATTATCAAAGGGAATCGCAATGATTTAATTATTATTGAAAATAATTGATAGAAACTTAATTTTTATTTATATTTTTAATAGTTCATTACATAATTTCTATACAAATTTATACAACTTTATCAAAGTTTCTTGACCTTTCAAATGTCATCATTATAGAACTCAACGGTTTGAATTCAATCTTGTCCATACTGCGGTTTATTTCAAACTGCGGTTTCCTGAAACCAAACGAATCAACAATATAGCTGTTATTATATACATAAGAATCAATTAATATATATAATAAATTTTTTCCTGTTATCGTGATTATTTCTGAGTTCTTATTAAAACTTTATTATATCTCCTCGTAATGCTCTATTTTATGTAGGTAAATGTTTGGAATCATAATGTTAAAAATTAGAAAATGTTGCTAATGAACAAAGATGAGAAGTTTATCATAAAAAAAAAAAAATCTTCTAAGAGGAGAGATAGAATGATAAATAAAAGGCTTACGTTTTCGATCCTCATAAAATAACAACTCAAATAACTAATGAAATTAATCGAGCTAATAATTTAAAACCAAGTGCTTCTCTTGTAAGACGTCATTTAAGGGATGAAAGATTGCTTGCTCGGCCTCTCAGCGAGAGACCACTGGTATCTACAAAACAAAATAAAAAGCTTGATTAAAGTTTGAAAACATTTCAAATGATGAAGAAAAAAAAGAAAGAAAGAAAAAGAAATTGTGTCAATGTAACTGAGACTCTAAAATGCTTCACATTTGCATTTTTTTTCCGTTTGGCTTTTAAAAAATAGAGGGCGCTACGTTGATACTGTAGATTTTTTATTTATGAAAATTTGATAAGTAGAACGCTCGAAAATTGAATTCTGAAATTATCAAGGTCGCGGATTCGCAGCCGGTATTTTATATTTCTAATTATGGCCTCAAGCCCTGATGCCACTCAAGATCCGCTTTGCGGCGTGGCTGATACATGTTAAATCTTGCAGAGGCCCCAAGTCTTTCCGCAGGCGTGGTGTGAAAGTAAGAGAGGGAGTTACCAACTCAGGTATCGTCCTCATCACTCGACCGAGGTTTGAAATTTCGGTTATCTTAGTTTAGTTTTACTTATTATCGTTGCACTAGAAGCAGTACGAGGGCTATTGGCGATGGACCTCGTAAGTTTGAACCTGAGTCAAGTAACGAGGACGACACTTGAGCTGGACCCCCCTCTCTTAACTCTCACACCACGCCACGGGAAGAATTGGGGCTCCGACAGATTTAACGTGCATCAGCCCTGGCTACACGGCGGGTCTTTAGAGGTCAAGGCTCGAACCTGTGACTGAACGAAAACCGCCGGCCACGAATCCGATACCATGAACGCTAGGCTACCGCGGCCACTCCAAATTTCGGTATACGTCAACAATAACCCTCGTGTTGCTCCTCAGTGTGATGTTAATAAACAAATCACAATCAGATATCAGTATGCTTCTATATATGTTTGAGCAAAGGAAATCATACTTGTAAACAAAATTAATTATGTACGAACTATATTATTAATCTATATCTGTATTTACAAATGGAATTTATGTTCTATCCTTAAAGTACATTTTGTAAAAATGTGCACGACTTCATTTGTAACTTTAAAAACTGTCAGATAATTAATAAACATAGCATTCCACTTATACATCGAGCATAATTATAAAATCTAAAAATAATTTAAATTAAACCTTTGCATTCCACCCCTGTGTCTTATATAGTACACCAACGTCTCCAAAACTATATTAGTTACAAGTTCATATATATATTGTATAAGAAAATACGGTTGTTGTAATCAAACAAACTAATTATTCCTTTTCTTCATTGCTTAAAGAGAGTGCAAGCTTATAAATCTTCAACAAAATTTAAAAAAAATGTTTTGTATTTGACATAGTGTGATATTTTTGGAAAATTTATTCATGAGGGTTTTCTCGGTAAACAATTATGAAAAAACATTTTAGTTTTAGTCTTTTTAATAGGTTTTCTTCTACTAACACAGTATGTCTTGGTCAAAACTTTAAAAACTTTTTTTTCTCACATTTTAAAGCGCTCAATTGAGCTGAAATTTTCTATACGAGATTGTTTTGGATGATAATACAATTCTTTAACTGTAATTTATACAAATTAATTGATTAAAACTAATTATTTAAGGAATTAAATTTCATGCTAAGTTTCTAGCCAAGTCGCCAAATCCGTCGGCAAGGTGGAAGGTTTATTGCTTAAACTCTTTTTTTTTTGTTCACAGGGAGACATCTCTGTGAATCCAATTTTTCCTTTATAAGAGAAGCGTTGCAAGGAAGCATCAGCTCATGTTCGTATCATTGCTCCTCATCTCAGTCGCCAAATGGTCGACAAATCCGTCGCCAAGGTGAAGAGGTCATTTCTTGAACTCTCTTTTGCTAATTATAGATAAGTTAAACGTCAAATAATAAAATTAATTATTAAAATTAATTATTGAACAAATTCAGCTTGACTCAACGTTCCCTTTTTGCTCTTAGAATTTAAGGTATAAAAATTATGTTATACAAAATGCGAAGTTTGAAAGAAAATCCACGTTCAAAAAAACTTGTTTGTGAACGGTGTTATTCTGATTCCGAATCTGATATCGAAAATGAAGAAGTTGCAGCGATATACGCATGCATCAAAGTTTAAACAAAAGCATTCAAATAAGCTAAACAAGTATCTCGCTGTAACAGAAGTTGGATCTAAAGTTTCATACATTAAAAGTAGCATTATGAGCACTAGAATATGTGCCAGTAATAGAGTAAGACCACATTTAAGACTCTTTGTTTTAGTGACTAATAACTTTTTCAGTTATTAGTAGAGCTTAGATATTTTTGTGTTACTAGTACAGATATCTTAATAGTTCTACAGAAATATAAAAGTAATTTTAATTAAAAAGGTTTTCATCCCGTCTTAATTGAATACGGACATGATTTTTGAGACATTTTTACATTTAGGTACCATTTTTTAGGAAAGGTATTTCGATCCATGTCTCCAAATTTGTTATGCTTATATAAATGATATCTGAAAATCAAAAATATTTTTTTTTCTAAATAATGTTTAGATTTTAAGAAATAATATTTTATGTGAAAAAAGAAATAATTAATAGAAGTTTCAAATTTTACAATTTTAAAAAAATTTCACGTTTCTTAAAAGAAAATATACGGTAATATTAAAAATTTTGGTTCACTATTTTTTAAGCATCAGTTTATGCATGAAGAATAAAATATTTTGTATATTTAAAGAAACAATTTTTTTAAAATGGTACCTACAGCCACACACACACACAGCGATTCTTCTCTACTTTCGAACCTCCTTCTTGTCAACTAATTTTTGTCTTTTTTTTCTAATTTGTTCCCGTGTAGACCACAGTTAAATCTTGTTTGGCGCAGCATAGACACGAATGGC
>BMAW01121603.1:0-29127 GCA_019974015.1 Nephila pilipes
TACTTTCCATTATTTATTAGAGCAAGGATTGCTGTAATGTCACTTTGAATTGCATCGCATATTATTTTTGAAACAAGCACGCTTTTTACTATTACACATTTTTTAACACGAGCACTTTTTTTTAAATACTTGTCCAGTGCCGCAACTTTGAGCTATTGCTACAGATCGAACCGTTGTGTCAATATTCGGAACTTTTTCAATAAAAATTAATTCTCGCTCACATATACTGAACTGAGATCCAAAGTATAATTTTTTTTATTCAAAGTACAATTGTTCTTGTTCCTAATCGGAAAATTCCTTCCTCAGTATTTTCCATAACAACAACTAAAATGAATCTAGCGTCTCCTCTTCCCTTACCAACTTCAGGAACTGGAATACGAGATGCTTCAGAATAAGATTTGCAGACAATAGTTTCATTTTCGTGGCTTGAATTTCCAAACATTCTTTAGCTCCTTGTTTTTCTTTCTCGATATTTATTTTATTTAGACACAAGCTACAGACTTTCTGTTTAAATTGATCTTCCATGTAACAGATTTCTGATCGTGAAATATGGGTCGGTTGATCATATTTACAGCAAAATAAGCTGTCTTCGAGATTTTTTAGACACACGACACACAATTTTACAGTGTTATTCGGGGGCGTATCTTCATAACGCTCGTTAGGCACTTCTACGGTTTTATTCAAAGATGCTTCTTTGGAAATAACAGCGTCATCTTAACAGCTCTAACTGCATGTTCCGAGCATTAAGGCATTTTCAACTGTTGTGATCATCCTCTACTGTATCAAACACTTTTCTTGGAATAGGAGTTGGGGATACCCCAACTCTAGGAGCACAACCAAACTTAGCCTCGTAAGGTGTTATTTTTATAGTAGAATGAAGTGCCCTGTTTTTCATGAGCTGAATAAATTTAAGGCCATGACTCCATAACATAGATTAGTTGTCTTGCATCCAAGTTGTCAACATGTTTTCTACGTCTTGATTGGCCCTCTAGACTTTACCTTGACTCTGATTACGTCTGGGTTTGCTAGGTACGATCTTAAGTTCCGGCCAAGTTATTTTCAAGTCGTCTATAAGTTAATTGCAAAACTCTCTTTCATGATCGAATTGCAGTACATATGGGGCAAATAATAAAAATATATCGAGCAAATGCATTGCAACCTCTTCTTCTCTTTTTGTTTGGAGAGGTCTCAAAATCACAAACTTCGTCAAACGATCCGACTAAATTAAAGTAAATTTATAGTTTCCGTCAGGTTGAGACTGAAAATTTATCTTGAATTCAAATGTGGAAACACCATGGGCTTACCCATAATGCCTTTCTTTCCCATATTTCGGTTTTGTTGGCAAGGTTCACAAAATTACCTTTTCATCTTATAGGTGGTAGAACAGTATAAGCGGTTCAAATAACTTTCGAGTGCCGTATTTCATTCTTTAATGATCAAGCAATCGTTATTCTGTAAAATACCTAGTTAAGTCATAGAATTCAATAATTTTATATACTTTAATTAACTTGTGTAGTTATTTCAAGAAATACCTAGTTATTCTATGAAATAACGGATTTCACACTTTAACTGTAATATATATACAAATACGCTTTCTCTGTCTGATTTATATACTTGTGTTTTATCCAAAAATTTTCTTGCCATATCATAGTTATTGTAATTATTCGCTCGTGTTTGACATTGATATTTTAGGACCCTCCAATATTATATCAGGACTCCCTTTTAACGACCATTTTAATTTCGTGAACGTTATATTAATGCTACGGATTTCTATTATCTTTCTTAAATCTAAGCTGTTTGATCTATTTGAATGCAAAAAAAAAATGAACTTAAAAGAGCAAAAAATATTGCAGTTTTCTGCACAATTATGTTTCCCCCTCCGATTCTTAAGAATATTTCGAGGCTATTTTAATTACACGTTCGTGACTTTCCCTATCTTAAATAATATTTTTAAAAGTCGGAGAAAAAATAAATTTCTGCAGAAATCTTCTTTATTTGTTGCTCTTTCGGATGCACTTTTAACATTCAAATAGGTAAAACACAGTCTAGATTTGAGGAGAAAATCATAAATTTCCTAGGATTTTCAATACTCTCAAGACCTCAAAATGGCAGATAGACAAGAGCTTTATTATTACGCTTCCCAGAATCCTTTGAAAGTTATTGGAAATTTAAATCATATACTTTTAATAAAAAATAAAGTATTTTTAACTAGGTTTTATTTTTTTTAATAAAACCTGGTTCTTCAAGATGAACAAAAATTGATTAGCTCAATTTTAATACATTATTCAAAGATAGATCAAGCCTAAGTGAGCATTTTAATGTAAGTATTTCGAATTTTCTTTTGTTTATGTGTCCAACCATAATAAATAAAAACTTAAATTTTAATTTTTTTTTGCTTATAAATTGGGCTTTATTAACTGAATATTAAAATATAGTGCAATTGTATACCTAACTCTATTATAATTTTGGTAGTTTTAAATAGTAGCTTTATGACCAATGCAACTAAAATTATTATAAAACTTACCGTGGTTGTTCTTTATTTTTTCCTTAACTCTTAATTCGATTTTATTTTTCCTACATGTTTCTAACTTTCTTCTCTGGTAAGACATCACCGGGTTGGCCTTGATCTTCCACGGAATTATATTCCATATCATCCTGTACTTGGTTAAGGTTTTCCAATTTGACATCCTTAACAATTTTCAAGAGTTTTTCCAGGAACTCGGAACGCCTGAGTTTTGGTCTCCCTCATTTTCGGGTACTGGAGGGCTTAGTCAAGATCTTAGTAACCTGAATGGTCTTCTAATCTTATTAAGTATCCTGGCCATTTAATATCTCTGTATTTCTATAAATTTAAAAATATCTGTCTCTATGTTTCTATCCACTGAATTATAAAATATGATTCCATATATAATTTAAATGATTTGTCCTCCTCTGTTAATAAAAATGCTATTTATGGTATATATATATATATATCTAAAAGGGAATGAAAGAGTTCGCTATCGTAAATCGATATAATTACAAAAGAGTAACAAAATAAAAATGATCATTAGATGTACAGAAAAAGAACATAAATAAATACAACTTTCTATAAAAAAAAAGGTTGCAATTACTCACATCTTTCTATTTCATCGTTATTTCCTTTTTTTTTTAACAGAAGCATTCCGAGAAAAACACTAATTGTCTTGCAATCTCGTTTGAAAAAAAAAATTATCCCTCGACTTCAGATGATTATATTTTAATTGCGATGAATAATTTCAATCATGACAGGTGTTCCTACTATGCGATTGACATCCTATGAAACAGTTAAAACTACTAACAGTTAGCAGCAAACATTTGCAGTTATACATTGGTGTGCAAAACTTAAGCAACTTGTGTTTTTTCTGCCATAACTCCTCGAGAAATTATCTGAGGGACATGAAATTCAGAAATGAGAGACAACATTTTGTACTTAAGCGATGATGAAAGCATAGTTGACCAAAACTTAATACAATGCATATAGTATGGAATCAAACAAAAAAAAATATTGAATCATGGTATCGTTACACATGATTGTCTGTCCAAGAACAACAAGCAGATGATCCTTAGTATAGGATATGCCCTCCCTTTACTGTAATGGTTGCTTCGTATCGTTTCTTCCTTCTCAGCACGACATTGTCCAAATTGTCCAACAGTTCTTGAGGTAAGAATACCCATTCCTCAATCAGCATCTGTTTCAGTTGTTAGGTGTTCCCCGGAAGATGTAATCATGCTGCAAGGCGTCTCCCCAAAGCAACTTACACATGTTCTATGGGATTTAAATCATGGGAGAATCTGGTCAATCTATTCGAGAGATATTTTCAATTTCCATGAGCTGCTGAAAATCAGCAGTCCTGCGTGACTGCGCATTGTCATCCATAAAAACGAGATCTGGTCAAATAGCACTCAGAATAGACGCACATGGGGAAGGATCATCTCCTTACGATAGCAATCTCCGGTTACTGAACCTTTGTCGAAAACTTGGAGCTCCGTCCGTCCATTCAGCATAATGCCTCCCTAGACGATAACTGGGATGAAACCATGTCCCGATCACTCTCCAAATCAACTGGCGTCGAGAATCACATGTGGTACTGAGACGACTCTCATGCGTAAAGTGGACACAACTCCACTGATAAGATGTCTAGTTTTGGTGCCTTACACCTCTCTAAACGATGTCGCAGATGACCAACTTTCAAAGGGATACAGCGTTCAGGATGGAAGGCGAATAGGCCACCTTTATGAAGGCGTCTGGCCACAGTAAACCGCGACACTTGTCATCCTGTTGCTGTACACAATTGCTGAGCAATGGCGCTTGCTGACTGGTATCGGGCTCTTTCAACCTGCAGGTATCGGTTATCCACTGCAGTTGTTTTCCTAGGGTGGAACCAACCTTTGTAATAACTGTAAATATGGTTTGGAAGACTTTCCAAGCGCGTGAAACAACACTTTTGTTGATTCCGAATTCTTCAGCTACATTGGTCCAACTACGCCCCCCTACAGGTTTCCGATTATTCTTCCACGTGTGAAGTCGTACAGGTGATTTCTTCTAGCCATATTTCACTAAAGAACTCACTCGCACTTGCAGTGAATGTTTTTAATCCCCCCCCGTTCTTCCTTTTATTGTAGTCTTGAGCTACGTGCGCTGAGCTCATGCGTTTTGTAAACACATGTCGCCTATGAAGTTTTTGTTCCTGACATTTGCATACGCATCACCTTTCTGCTAAATTGCGTGTTCGTTGTACTGATCGCAATAACCTCTTTTCTGCAGTTTCATTGCCATCTGCTTAAAATTTATAATGTTGCTTAAGTCTTACACACCAGTGTAAAATACAATGCGGGGCATTAAAACTGCAACACCAGGTAGGAATGATCTGTCGAAGTCAAAATCACATGAAAGGATGAAGAGGTTGGGAAATGCAAATGATTAGAATTACAGCTCATTTAGAAGAAGAAGAAGGGACAAATGACATCTGAAGCACTGCATAAAAGAAAATATGTGAAGTGGAATTTTCATTTGGAAAGCAATTTGTAAGGTCTGGATTTACTCAGAATATTATTTTATGCCTTGAATAATAAGAAGAAATGTTTACCAGTAAGTGTCGGAACTCTATAAAGGTAGGATCATATCCCAGATGTAATGGCTACAAAACTATGTCTACTCGGGAACATTGATACAGATTCCTTTACAAAGAATACGATGGTAATCTACTTTAAGAACTGAAGAGTGATTTTTCAGTAAATACCATGTGTTATCAATCTATTATCAACCATGATGATCGGGCAAGTCATTGCACAATAGAAGGCAGGCATCTCAAACTGCAATATAAGACTAGTCAGTCGAACCAAGTATTATCCTTTATAATTTTCACCGCAAAAACAGTGAGATAAAAGACTTATCAAGAATCAAATTACGATGTTAATGTATTAATAAATTTAATCGAATATTTAAATGATTTAAACATCCTGGATGATTTTATTAGCACTGTTTTCTTCGTCTGTCTGTTCTCACATAATGTTAAAGAACCTGATAAAAACTTCGAACTCATTTTCTAGTATCATCGTATTCAACGCTCTTTAGAAAACCACACAATTTGTTTACATAAACAACGCTTTAATGACGTCAGCTACCGCAATATTGACTTCGCCAGGTAACGACTCAGTTTTCCTAGAAAACCATAGCTTAATGGGAAGCAATATGAGTAGTATTACAATATATTTATATTCAGTAGCATTACAATATTTATATATTTGTTTACTATTATAGCATTTTAGCTTGTTTTTTAATCAGAATTTGATTTATCCAAAACAGATGCTTTTATCAAAAAACACCCACCGTGTAACTGGGGATGATGCACGTTAAATCTATCGGGCCCAAAGCCCTCCCTTTGGAGTGGTGTGGTAGTTAGGAGAAGGGGGTACCAGCTCAGGTGTCGTCCTCGTCACTTAACCGAGGCTCAAAATTACGAGGTCCGTCACCAATAGCCCTTGTATTGTTTCCAGTGCGAAGTAAAATAACTTAACTTATCAAAAAACAATTATGATAAGTTTTAAGAAATTTCAGTACTTTTCTTATTTTATTACTTCAATCATACGTAATGTATCCCGATATTTCAGATACGTTAATATTTATGATGATACTAAACGAATCAGGAAGAACGAGACTCATATTAGCTGTCACTATGTTGGGAAGCCCATGATTTCCTTTGTCATGTGACAGAGACGTCTTTAGAATTAAGTCCATTTTTTTAATGTAATACCAGTGATGAAAGCTGATATTCATTGCTCACAAAAGGAATAAGCTAGCATTTCTTGCTCCAAATCCCTCATAACGATATAAATAAATCACTTACAAAACTGTAATAATATGCTACAATGCGCAAAAGACATTACCATATAAACCACGAGAAAATGTAACTTATTTTCCAAAATACTTCTATTTTTTAACAACAGATAATCGTCATATCAACATATTCAGAAGGAAATGCATTAATGTCAATCCGATGACCACTCATTGAATATAAAAGGGAAGACTAATACTGTAGCGGCACATAAATGTCACATGATATTGCTCCTGAGCTCGACAACCAAAAATTAAATATTCAATCTTCGTTTTCCGGTACAAGTTTAGAATCAGGTAATAGGCAATATACTCGTACGTACACACACACACACACACACATGCACACACATTGGCCACAATACCACACACTACCACACACACACACAATACACACCTTCACACACACACACACACACATATATATATATATATAATTTATGAGTAATTAAACAACATTATTTTAATCAAAAGCAAGTTAGGAAGTAATCTTAATAAATTAAAAAATAAAACAATATGTAAGAGTAAAAAGGTATACACCAATTCATATAAATATACAGATAAAACATTCTAAAGAAAGGAAAATGAATTCAAATAAATATGCAAGTTTTTCTTTGAAAGAAATGCCTTTCATGCTTTAGAAATTTCCAAAAGTAAATTAAACGAAAATTAAATGACAGAAACCAAAACTGTCACGAAGAGATTAGAGATATTAAAAAAGTGTAAAACACCACAATTTGCAGGAAATCAAAAGATTTGAATATCTATCTATCTGTCTATCTGACTGTCTGTCTCTCTCTCTCTCTACCTGTCTGTCTCTATCTATGCATCTGGTCCATAGTTCTTAAAAATTGAGATAATTTAGTGCTCCAAAACCATTGGAACTTTTTTTAGTGACCCAAGGGGCTATTGTTTTAGTTGGATCACTTTTGGAGTACCAGGTCACTTTTCAATTTTAATTACATTTAGCTTAAATATATCCAAATGGAAATTTATATTTTGCTTTAATTTTAATTACATGTAGTAGATATAATGTTCAATTTCATAATTTATCGTTTTCTTTAATTCTTATATTTAATTGAGTAATATAATAATAATTATGAAAAAAAGCGCACCTTAGGTGGCTAAATCTGTTGTTTCATTTGTTTTTGTTATTGTTATAATGACCAAAATAGGTGTTACAATTAATTGGTTTATAATGGGACGAGGAGCACATAATTGAAACCGACGAAACTTAGAGATACTTTTATGGGAAGCTGTTTTTTGTTTCCGGATCTGGGATTGGTTGTTTATAATTGGATAATTTTTAATCACTATAAAAAATTCTTTATGGTTTTTTAACATCAATGAAGGAGAAATACCAGGAAACCACCAATTTACACAGCTTTTTTTTTCTTCTGTCACTTACGAAATGAAAATAAAATAATTTCTTACACTTTATAAAAACACACACAAATTTCTAAATGATGTAATTTGTGTTGCGTAAAAACGTATTAACGAACACTGTGATAATGGTAGCACAAATTGCACTCTTTCATTCGTACTATACCGCTCTTATATAAGTTACATTTATGTTTTACGGGTAAAGGGCTTAGTAATCTTTCTTTTTCATCTGCTACCGTCAGATCAGCACATTCTTGGATTTCCTTCCTTTTGATGGTAAGATTACAGAGAAAAAAAAAATTTAGCGTTATTTTCTAGAAATGTTTCCTTCTCTTGAAAATTAAACTGTATCCATTATATAAAAACGTGTTTATGTTATAATCTCACTTGCTAACAATCGTTAAATCTTATTTTATTTCAACATATGTGTACTCTTCATACAATGCCAGAGAAATAAGTTTTTACAAAAGAAATTATTTTTTTTATTTCTTGTCCATATTAGTAATTCTTTTCATGAGAAGATAAGATGTTTAATATATATATATATATATATATATATATATATATATATATATAGATTAATTTTATGAAATTTTTTCTAGTTTATATGCAACTAAATTTCTAGAAAATGGCGATGAATTAATTTAGTTACTATGTTTTCGTTACGAACTCATTCCAAATAATGAAATTTATAACTTGTATTTATTAATAGTGATTAATTAGTTAAATTGGTAATTAAATATATAAAAGTATTGAGACAAAAATGTGAATGATAAGTACTATCAAAATCATATTAGTGACATGTTTTCTTGAACTTAATGAAAAAAAATAGTAGGGTTGTAAATTTTTTTTTCTTCGTTTATAAAGTACAAGAAAAAATTTAAAATAAGTTACTTTTTTTACATTAAAAATTGCATTTAAGCTCAAAAGTACGGAAAGAGACTTTAAAATATGAAACTTTTACGAAAAGTTAGAAGCATCAAATCCTTGATGTAAAAGTAAGAGTAAAACCACTGAATTTTCTTAAAAAAATTAATGAGTTAAATTTTTTTTAGTTAATATCAAAATATAAATTTTTCTGCGAAAATTTACAAAAAATTAAGAAATTAATATGTTTTGAAATTAAAAAAAAAAATAATTAGTTTGAATGAAAAAGTATTTCTATTGATAACACAATGAAAACATTCCTAAAATTTCTTGAGGTATTATTCCAAATTAAATATAGAACGAAATATTTTTGCAAATACATTTTCTCTTTTTCCTCCCTTTGTTTTTAAAAAGGGTGTTAAAATTTCTTCTTATGAATTAATTATCTTTCCTGTCATATAAGTTAATCTTCCTTTCGTGTTAATTCACAGCTCTTAAAATTTGGAAAGAAAAAATATTTTAGGAAAAAATTGTAGTGCGTGACAACTGTTACTTGAAGAATTGCGTAGCCGCAATACCCTAGTGTCGAGGTCACGGATTCGCGGCTGGCGTTCTTTCCGGCCATTCATGGGTTCAGCTATCATGCCACTGAAGACCTTTCATGCAACGGACTGATGCACATTGAATCTAGTCGGAGTCCGTAGCCCTCACGTTGGCATGGTGTGGAAGTTTGGAGAGGAAGGGGCCAACTCCCTCGTCTTCCTCGTCACTTCACCGAGGCTTAAAATTACGAGGTCCGTTGCCAATAGCCCTCGAGTTACTTCAAAGTGTGATGTTAATAAACAAGCCCTCCCATCAGAAAAGCAGTAAAATATTAATTTTTGCTACAAATCAAAAATTAAATTGTACTATATTTTAATTAACTGGTCGAAAATTCTTACAGGTCTAAATTTTAAAAACATTTATTATTTAGTGTTGTTACATGATAGTGTTTGGAATTTTAGTTTCGAAATGTAGAAAATTTCCAAAAAATCGGAATGAAAAAACGAAAAAGGTGATTAGTTTATATCTTTCAAATAAAATAAGAAATGTTTTTTTATCCAAAAATTCCTTTAAAATAGTAGTTGTTAATAAATTTATTTCTTCCGATACCCATTGTAATTATTACTAAGGATAGAGAACAAGCAAAAACTGTTGTTTTAAAACCGAAAATATCCTGTTCTCAATTTTCATGCAAACTTGCTTTTACTGTTCATCTCATCAACCAGTAGAAAACATTTGTTTTTACTCGTCATACCTCTCGTTTTTTCTTTTCGTCGCGGAGTCTATTCTTTATTCCTTTGCGTATCATAATCTGTTCACCTATTCTCTAGCACTCCGGTTCCCAAAGGGGACATTTTTGTACCTGTACTTCCATATTTCCTCTCGGTTCCTTCGAGAAACCCCAACCAAGAATCCTCTAGTCCCCCTCTACACATCCAATCTGTTTCACTTATAAAAGACTCCGAAAACTTCTCCAAAAAAAGGGAACATTAATTAAATTGAATGAACAGTTTTTCATTGCATAGTTGTTGTTTTTTTTAAGTAAACAATTACATTAACACAAAGATTAGAAAAATGAAAAATTACTGTTACTTGAGACGGTATTGAATCACAAAATTTTAAAATTGGCTCAAAACGGGATATGTACGATGTCAAACTTAGAAGCCATGTGTTTAATCTGCTTCTATATTTATTTATTACATACGCATACGATAAAACCCAGTTCAATAAGTTCAGTGCTAACAGACTGGCAAATAAATATGTTATGGTCTTTATGAACGTTAACTGCAACGAGACGAGTCCAAAATTTCTATGTCTTCACCTCCTTCAAAGTGATATCTGATGCGAGTTCTTTCCAATTTATCCTCTTCCAATCTACAATGTTAAATTAACAGTTTTGTTAAAACTACTATCTTCTTTATAAAATATTTTTACTACAAAAATAATAATTTCTTCAAAATAAATATTTTCCTAGATTTTTATTCCCTTAACTCACAGTAATGAGTCTATTCTATTTCCTGATACCATTCCGATTTATTTTAATTTATGCAATCACACGCCTGTAAAATCTTCCGAATCGCTTTTCCCACGGTCGCAGACCGGTAGCTAATCCCTACCAGGCTTTTCATCTTCAGAAGAATTCCTCAATATCCCTTCACCCAATATCACATAACTTAAAGAAAATCTTAGCCTATAAATTCAGAAGAAAGGTAAAGCCTGCTATTTCGCTTCGTCCCTACATCATGCTGCTGATCTCAAAATGTGTGAAATGTAATACACGGAATGTAACACGTTCAGCATCTGTATGTAAAATTATCTGTCTCTTGTTTGAAAGGAATAATTACTGACTTGACTAATAATTACTGGATAATTAATAATTACTGACTTGATGTAAATGGTGTTCTTCTTCTAGCCATGAATATAAGGTAATTTTCATCATTCATTCTTCATATATGTATTTGCTGTGAGGGTGACACATCCATTTCTTTTTACTTTTACATACATAATTCACAGTATGAATTTCGATCATTTTGATCAAAACATATTTAATTTTTAAAGAGAGAACACGAACAGAAATCTATTCATTTGAAATAACTGAAACTTTACTTCTTCCTCAATACTTAATTGCTTACTAAACCCAGTGCCGAGTCATTAACCTAACTATTGATATTCTGCCACTTAGAAAAGAAATTGATAATATTATACAGTTATTTGTCACCAAAAATGCATATTTTCGGTTATCGTTATTAGTAATCATTAATTTGTTTTAACATATTTTTCAATTAATTTAATTTAATTATGTTTTATTTACAGAGTGATGCATCTGACAGTGCTCATTGCTGAATACTATTTGAAGTAGCACTGTGAGCTATGGTAAATGTCCTGAAGACTGTCAACCAGCCTCAACTTATGGTAGATACTCACCACGGGATCTGGACACCTCTACCTGAAACCGACAGATAAAAGTTCAAGAGATCCTTGTAATTGGCGATGTTCACGGCTGCTTTGATGAGCTTCAGATGTTACTAAAGAAAGCAAATGCTACTTCACCAGTATCTTGAAAATATTCGTTGATTTAGTAAGAAAAGACCAAAGAACTTGGAAGTTCTAAATTATGTACGGAATTCTGAACTATGTCTAACTTCGTGAGAGGCAACAATGATGAAAATGTCTATAAGGCTCTATTCCGCCCAAGCTTCTGGTAATTATACTTTAAAACGTCAAGATAAATGGATGGTAAACTTGTTCTGCAGACTTGGAATACTTAGAAGAACTTCCTATACCATTTCCATTCTTCCATCGTTATCATTGTACACGCGGATTTATTCCAAATTCTACAGAAAAGCAACACCCTTGGACAATGATGAATATCAGAGATATAGATCCAGATCAATCGTGTCCTGGTACGTCCAATTGTCAAAAGTTTGCGGGACACCCTGGGTTTCCAAATGGAAAGGACCACAGCATGTGTATTTCGACACGACAACAAGAAGAAGCTTCACTATCCTTTTGCAACTGGTCTTGGATACCAGTTGCTTTTGAGGCAATTATATGTGACTGGTCTTTTATATGGTTTTAGGTTGAGCTTTGTGACCTGAATGCTCTGAGACATCACTACGATTTTGATAAGTGTGGCTATTAGTAGAGAACCAAATATTTTGTAATTTAACAGCACACTTCAATTTTGCTTTAAGCAATTGTTTTGCATTAAAAATATTCTAGTCACATATTTAAAAATAATGTTGATGAAGATAAATATGTTTAAGTTATTTATGTATAAAAACCATTGTTAATAAAACAGATATAATTTCTAGGCAAATACACTTTACTAATAGTTTATATCATAAAAGTATGAAAAATAGGATGAAACTGTGATAAGTTTCAGTTGAATTAGATGGTCATAAACACGTAAACGCATTTTACTTTTGTTGGATTCTTATGCTGACACAATTAGATATTGCATATGGCAGAAATAGATTAATAATACTGCTATCCTAATTTCATTTTAATTTTTATTCAAACTCTAAATGTTTTGCTGTTGTTTTAATTTTTAATTTTACCATGTTAAGGACATATGATTTTCATTTTTGTAAAAGTGCATTAAACTCTTTATTAATCCAAAACCAATCGGTAAAGAAAATAATATATTTGACAAGTATAGCAATCTGAAGTCGTATAAGTAATTTAATAAACACCGTTGTGTTTTAAATTTGTATTGTAATAATATTTGAAAACAATTTCAAAATGATACCTCGATTTTATCTAAAATGGTACATATGATTTTTCTCTCAAAGAGTATTTTAAAATGACCTTTGAAGCAAATACATTATGCGAAGTCGATTGCAATCAGTCGAAATGAAGATTGAAGCCACTAAAAGTAAGTAAGCATTCACCAACAGTCACATCAAGAAATGATTAAGAACTGAGCGGGAATATCACAATTTATTGATCAAAAATATCAAATTATTACAACCCAATAGGATATTAGGCTTCAATTATTTCTGATTCTGTCACACATCGGGACATGGAGTTGTAAATGTTCTGTTCGACTCAACTCATCCAGTGCAGTGACATGAAATTTGTTAATTTTGTAGCGGTTGAGTCATAATAGAATGATTTTAACATCCACAAGGCTTTGTGGTGATAGTCTGGCGGATGACTGGCCGCGGCCTAGAGTCTATGGCTGTGAAACAAGCCTTGAGATGGCAGTAGTTCTGAAACGAGTGTTGTCTTTAAAATAGAGTACTAGAAATGACGCCACAAAAGGACTCAATTGCCCAAAGATCTTACAATGTACCTTTAATCCATAAAAGTGAGCTTGATATTGACCAATTCTGACCGGGTATCTCATGCAAAATCACACCCCACATTACACCCAAATGTCTGGATGTGTGATGAGTGACAACAAATCAACCATCGTAGCTCTGATACACGGTGCAGTTATCAACCTCACCAAGACAAAGTTGAAATTCAACACTAAAGACGACCAATTCGCCATTCCATATGGCTCCCTGTTGCACTTTCGTGACAACATTGTAGTCACTGACGATGTTTTGTAGTGTCCAGTCAATCTGCGTAATGTCGGTGAAAGCAACCTATTCATATCCAAAGCTGTACTCTGAAAAATAAGCTACAAACGAAGAAAACTATAACATTTTAATTCAATAATTATTATGTTCTTAGTCCTGGAGAGAAAATAATGTTTTAACATTAGAAATTGATGCTGTACATTTATTCTTCCTACGATGAAAACATCGCCAACCATTATAATAGCCTGAAGCGCAAGAATTGGCATACGTCAAGTTAAGAATTGCAATGCGAATTCTTAATTGCAGCTTCAGCTTCTTCCTATTTATGTAAAATTAATAACTATTTATTATTATCTCGAGATAGTTTATCTTATTCAACTCCTGAAGTTGAGAGCTTGTTAAGATTAATTGGTTAAATAAAAAGAACTATTTATTTCTTGAGGAAAGGTATCACCGAACTCTAAAATAAGCATTTCAATTTTGTCAATTTTAATCACTGCTATGGTTATTACTATTGTAACTGTAACTGATTAAAAAGTGATTGGTGAATTTTATTGAATTTTCCTATCTGAAGTTTTAAATAGTTGTTTTTAACATAAATAACTATGGAACTGATGCATTACACCCCTGAGATTGTGCTTTTTGGTAATGAGGCATTTTATGCCAAATTTCGTGAATGCCGATTAGGCCCAATGCCACATATATTAAGCTGGCAAAGGGAAAAGAAAAAGATCTGGCGTTTGAGTTTATCCTACATCTACAAGAAGCCACATAACTACTTATATTCTTTAAATTTCTGAATATAAATACAAAGAAATAAAAGTAATCTTAAATTGTGGAATATTTAAAGATCTAATTTATTATTTATTAACTGTTTATACAGAAATAACAAATCATGAAGCAAATATATTACGAATGTAAATAAGTGAAACTGTTTTAGCCACCGAAGCTTTGTTTTCTTACAACTACAAAATGTCAGTTCCTGACTACTTTAAAAATGAAGTGTGAAACAGACGTCACTTGTTTATTCTAATTGGATTTCTTCCATTCTCAATAATCTCAGTTTATAGTCACCGAATTAATAGAATAGATTAATATATAAGGATTTCTTTTATTTGAAGGCATCAATAATCACACCTACCTTAAAATATATTCAAATTAATAATTTATTGTTTGCTTTGATTTTAATATTTCAAAAGAATATTAATGAACATTTTAATGTTTTGTGATTTGTTTAATTTCTAATATTTAATTAAATAATTTAATAACTATTTTTACCAGCAGCAGTTTTGTGGTTAAATTTGCTCATCTCAAACTTTGCATTGAATAATTTTGATTGTTCTAAATCTTATTATTGTGCGTTCATCTTGATCAATTCAACAAGCAAAATCTTTTTGAGGAAAATTAAGAAATAAACTTATATATTCAAAACTTCTAAATTTTTAATTGTTCAAAATCTTAAAATTTGATTCGTTCTAAATCTTGTGCGTTCATCTTGATCAGAATTCAAACAAGCAAAATCTTTTCTGGAGGAAAATTAAGAAATAAACTTATATATTCAAACTTAAAATTGTTTTAATTTAAAATCTTAAAATTTGACTGTTCTAAATCTTAATATTGTGCATTCATTTTCCATCAAAATTTAACATTCAAAATATTTTAACTTTGAGGAAAGTTAAGAAATAAATCTATCTCGAAATGAAACATTATAATTAACAAACTAACCGGGTTGTGTCAAATTTTAAAATATGATAATATTTGAAGCAATGCTTTCCTAATTTTGAATTTCTACCTGAAAATAAATATTTCATATATTTATTGATTGTGGAATATTTCAATAACAGTTATATCTGTACATATAAATTACAGTTTTGAGAAATATAGGAGCATAAAATCTAATAGATTTTCCAAATGTATGTCTCAAAATCTAAATAGGAATAATTTTATTTTAATATTAATAAATTTCATTAGATATAAAATTGATATAATCAATGATAGTAACCAATAAACAGTTCATTTTGATAATGAAGGGAATTGTGACTTTGGTGTACATAGTTTTTAATAATTTTTATCCCCTTTTTGTTATGACTTACGTACATAGTGATTTTTGCTTTTATTGCTACTTGTGAAAATTAAAAATAATAATAAAACATATCATGCACACAGTTCCTTTAAAATTGAATATTTTGAATAACTATAAAGTTCTTTTCTTTAAAATCCTATGAAATAAAAATTATATTATTTATTTCCACCTTTGATTTTAGGTATGAATAAAAACTGAAACTTACCATATAAAAACAGTTTAAAATAGCAAAGATGAATTGTATTCATTCTCTGAGTTTGACTTGAGAATATGGATAGCAAAATTTTTATCATAACACCTACTGAAGTAAATTTGTCTTAAATAATTATAAGTGAATGGAATATATCGTTATAAAAATAAGTGAATACATAACTGCACTTTACTGTTATTACTAATTCCAATTCCGTTTATTTTTGTCTCTATTTATTCTGCATTTGTGGCTCCTTTACACCACTTGCATCTTCTCATCATTAGTGCTGTGAGGTTGCACTCCAGAATAATTAATTTTGCATACGCGCAGTAATGCAAATTGCAAGAATTATGCGTGTGCACCTCTCAGTATTAGTATTTATAACAGTATAGACATCAGAGTACTAACCTCCTATTCGCAACAACAGTAGCCTCCTATTCGCAACCCTGATTCCCCTTCACCATCGACAATCAGACCAGGTGACTTCATCCTAATGACCGAGATCATCCTCGTTTTTAACTAACTATAACTTTCCGCAGTTTATGGCACAAGGTGTATCCCTATGCAATATTTAAACCAACTTCATTAGTTCTATTCAAACGTGTGATATTCCACAATAATATACAAGATGTGGCTATTAAATAACGAGACTGACGTTGTAAACATTTTATTTTGATTTCATACTTACTCTTATTATCACCTTCACACACCCTCCTCATCCCTACAACGCTCCATGTGAATCTTCCATTGTTCGGCGCTAGAAGTCTTGTTGTGTCAGCCTTCAGTGACGCGTGCCGCTTTCACAGCTTCAACAAACTCAAATCTTGTCTTTAATGCAGATTTCACCTTCAGAAACAGATAAAGTCGCATGGCTCAAGATCCGACGAATAAGGTGATGAACACGGTATGTTGTACTTGGCTCTGCTGACAATGCGAATGGTCCGGTATTGTCTTGGTGGAAAGATTTGCCCTACGGCTGCTTTATCATTTCCCACAGTCTCAAATCGTGTCGAATATTTAACTGACGGTCAGATTGAACTAGATTACCGATTTTTCATTTATTATCATTCGTTTTGAAGTGGAGGCGACCTGGGGCAAATCCTTCAACGCTTCGGCCATCTGAAACGTTTAAACGACTAAAGACATCGAGCATGTGATAAACATTTATTGCCATACACTTTCTTCAATAAATTATAAGGTTTTAGTACGGGTTCTCCAAGTTTCATGGGAAATTTCTTTACAATTCAATATTTTATCATCGTACTATCGATTTTCCGGTGAAACAACAACAAATAGAAACTTAATGCGAACGAAAGCTAACATACGGATTTGCTAACAGAACAAGAGGTTACTGTACAGTGTTACTTCATAAACATCTGTCGGTTGCTGGCGTTTGGTGCATGCATACCCTTCTGTAGCAGCGTCCATTATTTAAAATGGAGAGGAGTGGCAGCTCAGGTAATGTCCTCGTCAATAAACCATGGTTCAAAATTACGAGGTCCGCCGCCAATAGCCTTTCGCTGTGTTACCGTGACGTTAATAAAACTAAACTAAACAAAACTAAACTCATTATTTAATAGCCACTTCGTATATGAAAAATAAATATTTTAAATATTGGGCTGTCCTAGATTACGATTTATATGTGTTAACTGAAGGTAGAGTATGTTTAACATCCAATTACATAATCATGTATAAAATTAAATGTACCACTACGTATAAAGCATATATTCTCGTAGACATGGTTATAAGTCCATTAGATGTACACTACGCTTTTGCAAATAAATAGATATCTTGGAAAGTAAGTGATTGTACAGGTTCTAGAACATTATTTAATATATTTTATTTCTTTTTAATGATAAGCTATGTAGATTTTCCAATTTGATCGTACTCTAATGGAAAGAAAATATTAAAAGCAAATAGCACCATGACGTCAGAAGGGAATGTCGATAATAAAGTATTTATAATACGCTATAGTAGAAAAGGTAGTAGAAAACAAATGAATTGGCGAACTAAATGACGTGATTCATAGCAATTTAAATAGTGTCTTTATGAGGACGTAAAAGAACATGCTGTAAAATTTGTAAATGTACTTCTTTATTTACTCAATAGATATTAACCCAGTAAACATTACCATGGTTATTTGTCCGGGGATATATTCCTTTCAATTTTTCCAAGTAACATGATTTGTTCATTATACATATTGCTCAGAATTGAAAGGGAAGACACTTTATTTTATATAAAGAGATTATTTTCTGTCATAATTAACTGTACCTCTGACAGATTTCAAACTATAAAACCATTTTTAGATATTCAATAGCTGAATATTTGCATAAAAGAAAGGTTTGCAATTAATTAATTTAAATCAAAATGTTTTATACTTCTATACAAGGTTGAAAATATCACACCAAACCTACAGCTATCAGTGTATATTACATTCAGAGTGCCCCTACAATTTCAATATCTCTATTTGGGGTTCTTGAGGGAGCTTAGGAAAATACAATCATCTAGTTTATCAAGGAAATTATAGTTTACGAAGTTATCATTATACCAAACTAAAATTTCAAATTCTATAATAATTTAATTACAAATTAACCAAAGGAATGTCCAAGATTACATTTACTTTGTAAACAGATACGGTTTTAAAGGACTAAGATATTTCTAATAAATAAATATTCTTTATGTATTTAATTTGTTTATAGGGCCGTTATTAGATTCTCTCCTCACTCTTCAACACCATATTATTATATTTCTTTAACCTATTCGTTACTCAACAGAACATATATCTTGTGGGCAGTTTCAAAAGACCCTATGGAATAAATATGAGTATGCGCTGTATTAATATGAGTGCGTGTCTTTGCTGGTATTCCTTATTAACATTGACAGTTCAATGTAATATCTTATGTATTGTTTTAAAAATCTAAGAGACGAATGATTCTAGTTATTACATGTTATTATGAAGCTGGACAAAGCAATGATGGCGGAGGAAAGAAAATGGAAATGGTAAGATAAAGAAATGTTTTGCAGAATGTTTTACACGAGTGTTAATTATTTTGATTCTTACATTTTACAAAATTGATCTGAGTAAAATAACTCAGTTTTTCATTGCATTTTCAATCGTTATTTCAGTACCAATGAGGCATATATATGTCCCACTAAAGCATAGCAATGGGATTCCTATATGTCCCACCAATCCCTGGTGAGTTATTTCTTTACAATTCGTTCCCACTCAACTGGCCCTAAGCCAACGACGGCTAGTTAGTTTTTGGTGGTAGTTTCTGCAATGCCACAAATGCGTAAATTCCTAACATCTGTAAGGAATATTGTATGATTCTGCAACCTTAAAATGAAGTAGGTCATCTTTGTCAATTGTAAAGTACAATATCTATTAAGACTAGAGAAATGATTCATTTTCGTTTTGATGGTTTTACACAAAATAATAAATTTAAAAGCAACATAAAATTAGATGCAGAACTTTTACAGTAGGATAAAATAGATTACAAATAGAATTCATTTGAAACACAGGCACATGAGAGTTCATATATTACACATACAAATACACGAGTGCATTTATAAAAGTACACATAATATATACATATATGTACAGTGGACAAAATATGGAAACACCTGTAAAATGCATGTTTGAAAAGAAAGATTGATTTTAATGAAATATGGTGGCGCTGGCGTTTTGACTACTAACGCCACCTATACAACTTCGTAAATAAAATGCTAAACAGTTCAGTTGTTGTCGGAGTACTGTTATGAGGTTGTCATTGCATTATGTCAGAGTTAACAGACTCTCGAACGTAAATTCTGTTGGAGCACGTATGGTAGGTGCTTCCGCAAGCAAGCAGCCGAGGTTTATAGTTTCAAGAGGTATCAGACGAAGATCATTCCATACTTGAAAAGCGGAAAACATCATCTGCTAAATCACAGCGCGGACGAAAGTGTTGAGTGATCGTGACAGACGATCATTAAGCGGCAATTGTGACGAAAAAGGCAAAGACCACAGCTGCAAAGTTACTGCTGAAATGAATGTTGTGTTACAGAACCTGTGAGTACCAAACAATTAGAAGGAGCTCATAAACAGGGAATTTCTGGCCGTGCTGCAATTGAGAAGCCACTCACTGATGCTAATGCCCGTAACAGAAAAGGTGGTGTTTAAGTCATAAAGCCTGACTATAGGGCAGTGGAAGTGTGTAATATGGTCTGACGAGTCTTCACATTTCCACTTCTGGCCGAGTTTATGTCTGGAGAACGCCATCTCGCCTATAATACAGACTGCTTGTTGCCAAGAGTGAACATGGCGGGGGTTCTGTTATGGTTTGGGCAGCCATATCGTGGTTCTCTCGCTGGCCCCATGATAACTGTACTAGGCACATGACTGCCAAGACTATGTGAACATTTTGCAGATCGCCCATCCCATGGTACAAACTTGTTCCGATGGTGATGGTGTCTTCCAAGACGACAAAGCCCCTGTTCACAATAGCCATTGGTTCAGGACTGGTTTTCTGAGCACGAGAGGATTTGTCCCATCTCCCTGGCCACCACAGTCACCAGACCTGAATATGACCGAACCTTTGTGGTCTACATTGAACGGAAAGTGTTCTCGTTATCCACCGCCAACATCGTTATCTGAACTTCATTTTGTGCAGGAATAAGGTATAATATCTCTTTGGCACACATACAGGAACTGTAGCTATCCATTCCGAGAAGACTGCAAGCCGTTTTGGATGCCAACGGGTTCTACACCATATTAAGCAAAGAAACATGTTTTAAAAGGTGTTTCCATATTTTTGTCCAACCCTCAGATGTGCACGTTGTTTGTATACAATATTTGTGCATGCTACATACAACACAAACATTTATAACTCATTTTTCAATGTACAGAGGACTGCATGAAATTTTGAATTGTGGAGTTTACGATTTCAGAAATCCAAATACACTCTATTACATAAAAGGTTCCAAGATGGAGATATCCAAATGGGAGAAAATCAGTAGATGTGATATAAATTTTTAAAATGAAACGCTAGCAGTAGCATAGAAATAAATATTTTATTAAGGAAACATAGCTACAAACGCAAAATAAAATCTGTAATGTTGACCAACCATTGACCCTGAAGCTAACTGTTATCCGACCACATTGACCTGTAGAATTGGCGGTTCCTCTAGGATTGCTTGCCATATTCGTTCTAATAGGCGAATTAGATATTAATTGAAATAGTCTGTTTCCAAACGTGCTCGATTGGGGAAAGCCAGAAGACAAGCAAAAGAAAAGAATGCTGTGTGCGGTCGCATTACCCCAAATGAAAGCGATAGGGTACATGAAAGGAAGCGAAATACATGGGACACAGAATCTCGTCAATAACACGGTATTGTAAGGGTGTCACGGACAGCCAAGGCTAGGGCTATCAAATTAAATGCTCCTTAATAAAAAGTAATACAATGGGCTGAATGGCAAACGACAATTAGTGAGTATTCAATCGTCTGCAAAGATGTGTAAAGGAAGTTCATAGGACACTTTCGCCGATCATCGGGGTTCAATTCGAAACGAGACTTACTCTGAAGAAAATTCTACTCCTGTAAGAGATTCCAGGTCGAATGTACCGATATTGTAAACATACCCAGTCAAGATTCGATGAAGGGCATGCTCCATGACCTCAGCCTCCTTTCGCCGAATGGGTTTATCGATGCTCATTTCAGTCACTGACCCCTGATCAAATGCATAAGGAATTGTGGGTGCCTATCAAACGCATCACTCTGGTCTCGCTTCTATCTAGCTCTCAGTCAACCATTACCTCTGAGGCTTTTGAACGAAATGATTCCTCATTTCATCAACATTGTTGAACAGTAGTATAGCTCTGATTCAAATGTCGAGCGAGATCCACGATTTGACTCCCTCTGCTTCCATTTAACTTAACTGCGCATCCTCTTTCAAATGACGACAATAGATTATGTTTTCCGTCTGCAAAGTATTGGTACAGTTCTACGTGGATCCACAGAACCAGCATTCGGATGGAATTTTATGCCTTAGTATTAGAATGTCCTTTGTTATATAACATCATGATGCGCCGTTGTATTGTGCCGTTGAGCATCACTGCAGTCATTGATCACTCAAAAGTTAATTAACTGCATATTCTATCGTAAGATATGTGCACATGTAATTTCGTCCCTTTAATAACTCCTTTTGAAACGTCATCTTTGAGTTATTGAGTGTTTCTAGTATTTTAGTGTTACTGTTTATTTTTGGTAATTTTTATTAATGATTCATATTTTTCTCAAAATATAATTTCATATCGTTGATCAAATTAAGAATTTTGCACATTTCCATAGAATTTCATGAAAGAATGAACGAAATATAAAATATTGTTTAAAATAGCAGAAAATCTACACGAATACATATACACGTAAGGAAAAGCGAAAAGAAATTATAAGACCCAAAGGTGCCTGCTATCACTGCAAGCGCATTGACGAGTGTTGGGGCTTTTATAACAAAGTTGAAATAAAATTCAAACGGTAAGAGTTAGAACATCAAGGTTTAGATGAATGAGGGTGCAAGAATTGTGTATTCAGAAGAAAATAATCTCAAACCAGATTTGCAGATACCCAATTTTAACGTCTTGGTTGTGTTAACTTTGTGGGACAATGGAAATAGCTATGTGATACCAGACTGTCAGAGAGGCATGCTCAAAGTACTGTCTCAAGAGCTGACCCCAGAAGTCATTTGTCCATTACAGCGAAACATAACTGGATTGTTTGCGCTTCATGTCTTTCAGAAGTATGTGGTCAATAACCATTAAGGGTGACGTCTCTAGAAGACTTCTGAGAGGACTGTTAACAGAAGACTCATTGTTTGGTGTCCCGTCAATTCTGAGAACATTGAGTCCTTAAATGACAGATCATAGATTGAGCATGAATTAATGGTGACCAAGTCACCGATGATATACTAACCCAACCAGTGACACTTTTATCGCAATTAGCCAGCATAGACCTAGACTTATTACACTGCCAGTCATGCAACCAAGAAATTGACTATTATGGCAGCGAGGCTGATGATCTGGATAGCACTATTTGATGGCCACACACCTCCATAATTTTGAAAGAGATACTGCACTTCAGAGGTATAGGAAGAGGCCTTGGAGCCCATATCCCAATTCTTTTCAGAATCAATTGGTCCCGATTTTGACCATGATAACGTTGAGGCCACATAGAATCAGCTGATCAACGACTGGAAAGTGAGAGCCAGATGGGACACAGCCGACTTCCGCACTCAATAACTTGTAGATAGCCATGCCTGGAGCCTGGGAGGTATCGCAACACCCTCAGAGAATCATCCAAGACCAGAAATAATACACCAAGTAATTCTACCTTCACAGAACTCATAAACTCCCTATTTTGAAGAAACATTTATAAGGCCTATATTCTGTAAGAGGGACCATATCCTCATTAATCATATTCATTCTAAGACCATATTACAACTTCTGGTGACTGATGATGTTATCTTGGAATCATGTGTATTTGTAACGTTGAATGGTAATTTTTGTAAGATACCAACCCATGTACATACCTCAAATTTCTTAGCTAAAACTCATTCATTAGTTCTAGAGGATATCATCAAACTGAAAAATTCTTCTAATTGAGCACCATATATTAATATATAAAGATTTCAACAACCAAATGAAATGAAACTAATTTGAGATCTCAAAATCAGATGCAAAAATATATGCAAATGTGAAAATTATTTTGGAAGATAATTGCTTAACAAATGAACTACAAGGCCATGAATGGTTCTTTCTTTGAGCCATAGAGTAATATCAATTTGCCTGGCTACATGAATTAAAAGTTAATAAGGAGGGTTCAAATTTTTCGATGACTTCACAAGTAAAATAAAATCCTTTGGATTAGCATTGAGAATAGCCTCAAACTCAAAAGGTTTTTAAATATAAGGTGTCTGGATATTAATGTATTTTAATTTCCAATATTTTGTACAAACACATCATGTTAATTATATATCACTCATTTACAAATATTATCAAGAAAATAAAAATTCAGTCTGCAAGTATTTTTATATGCTTATTTGGCAGCCATCATTGCTTAAAATAGCCATACGAAATTAATTACCTTTTATTTCAAGACGAAACAGATCAAAGCTACAACAAAAGAAGCTAGCCATGCATCATGTCAAGAATAATTTACATGAAAGTATATATGAATACTAGTGATGTAAATATCTAAAAGTTAGACAAGATAAATCTAATTACTCTTCATTTCATAAACATCCACTATCAGAAATGATAAGAACGGGTTTGCTCCGGTTCATGATTCAGTATAGTTAATTATTAATATCTATTGACTGAAATATATTTTACAAAACTTTCGATTTTCAGTCTTATTTGGTTTTCACTATTTTGTTATAAAGTGGGCATGTTAAGTGAGATCGGTTGATCCATAATTACTAATGTAACCACGTACCAGTCTATTTATGATACATTTAAAATTTTCATCTCCATTTGCTTACTGTCTTATTTTTATTTCTACTCTGTGAGAGTTTAAGTAATGTTTGAAACCAATGTATGGATAAATAATTTAAGTAACTTAAGTTTTTACTCAAATGTGGTTTATTTGCTTATGTTGTTATTACAGTTAGGTGATTTATTATTAGTTTTATTGTTTATACTATGTAATCTTATATTATTACTCATATCATACGAGTAAAGAATCCTTAAATGATTTTCTTTTTGACTTTTGTCTTTAATAAGGATTTAAATGATCTTGAAGATAATCTTTTAAGAAACAGCTAGATCGTTGGTAGTTCTTAAATTTTGACTTAGTGATTTTATTTTCCTTAATCCACACTTCCATCGTTTGCACTTATTTCACATATGGTAAAATTTTAAAAGCCTTGTTATTTTACGAACGCAATATTTCAGTCGGCAATTTTGCGTAAAAGGACATAATAAATTCTAAACATCCTGCTTTATGCACTTAAATCTATAAATAGTCAGCTAGCATACATCTGTGATGGAAATGAAATGGCTGTTTCAGGTTAGATATAATTGAAGACAACAGTAGGAATCTAATAACAATATTGAGGATAAAGTACACCAGCATTGACCGATTCCTGATAAAAAGGGACTTACGCTGGAAGAACATTGATGATGCTCTGATGAAATTATTGATAAATGATTTGTAACCATATCTGGCTGGTAAACATCAAAACGAACAAATGATAAATCACCAGGATAATAAAGGCTTCCCAAATCTGACAATTAATTAAACCAATATACATGAAAATATGATAAAACTTTTAAAGAAAGCTCAAAATGCAAACAAATGTTTAATGGAATTGTAGTTCTAAAAGAAGCTTTTGGTTGCAATGCCAATACTGGATTTTGGGGACAATGCAGTAATTCAGTTAAATAAGGCATTTCAGGATTATTAGATATATTAAACATTTTGGTTACCTATTGAGTATTTTCATTAAAAGTTTTACGGAACTCAAGAAGTTCGAGTAAGAGATTGAAAACGATATCTTTTGTCAACGATAAAAGGACTGTTAAAAATAAAAAGATTATGAAAGAAAAATGGTTAAAATAAGTAACAGAAGGTGTAAATTATAAACTGATGAATTTTAAGTAACTGTGTATACAGAAAATATAAGGACAATTTGTACAAAATCACTGTTTTTCATTTTGAAAACTCCAAAATGATAATCAAAATATTTACCATGTTAAATTTCTTTGAACTTAGTACTATCTTTCTCATAATATTTTCTAGATTGAGAACTGAAAATAATATTCATCATAAGATTTATTTTTAAATTATGGTCTAGTATTTTATAATAATGTTGCAAAGTATGACAGATTTCTTGCAATGACGCTTGACTGAATTTTTGTCATTTATAGACAAAATACGGTATGCTCGATACATGGAATAAAGATTATTTTACTACTAAATTTACACAAATTAGGTTAGATTTTCAAGCAGCATTTTGATATTTTCTAAAATTTCTTCATAAAATTTCTATATAAATTTATTAAACTTTCTGAAACTTAAATAATTTTATTAAGTAGAATATAAGATTAACATATTATATACATAGAAACCTAAATTAAAAGGGTGGCACTAATTTATAATGTTACCATCACTGTCGCCACACACGCCCAAAGAAGAAAATACTCCTGAACGTATTCTGTACCCTAATCTAATATTTAATGCCGACAAAATGAATGAATAAATTACAATTTGTGAAAATATGCGTTTGAACATTATCATACAAATAACTATTTTAAAACTTGCAACGAAAAGATAATTTTCCCTTAGCTTGCTAGAATGTCCATTATTAAATCTGTGTTTTTCCCCAAAGGTGGGAACTATTTTCCTTACAAGATAAAGTAATTTAATTTTGAAAATATAAAATAAACCATTTAATTACATTTCACAATAATAGCGAAACTCGTTTTCCATTACTGTTTTATTAAAGAGATATAATAAACAAATGTATTTCAGTTTGAGACTGTCTCATTTTGTCACATAATTTAAATCAGAAATCACTTTAATGTTTTTCAAATTATTATCTTCGAGCTTGATTCAAAGTAGATACATTTCATTACATACTGTACATCATCATAACCAAAGAAAACAGAAATGCTATAAAGTTGAGTACCTTTATTATATCTAATGAAAATACTAAACATTTACACAAACACAAAATACCATATAAAATATACGCATTTAGAGCATGAAGAAGAAAAATTAAACGAGATATGATATTTAAAACATATACACAAAACATATAAACACAAACACAAAACATAAAACATATAATTTTTAGAACGTATCACAATTTTAAACTTTATACATTTTAATTCTTAAATTTATTTAAAATTGATTTTTCCTTATCATCTGATGTTTAGAAACTAGCTTTTTGGCTTATATTATTATTTAGTTGTTGTTGTTTTATTCTTTATCACATTTAATTTTATTTTCCTATATATTTATTTTTAATTTCATTTGTTATTTTTATATTTTACTTTATTTCATTTACATTTACTTTTATTGATCTATTCTTCTACTTTTAATTTCTTTTCTCCATTTTATTTATTTCATCTTCATTCCTTCCTTTTTCTTTAATTTTTATTTTCTTTTTATCTCCTTTTTCTTCTTCACCCCTTTTTGGTAGTGGTGCACTGGCAGAAAGAGATCACCTGTTGATACTGTTTGTTTATATCGTTACGAGCTTGAGTTGAAGCCTGTAACGCTTCTACAGTATGAAAAGACAGATTTGCATGGATGTTATCAGACAAAAGAGAAGCGCAATGATCCCTTCACCTTGGCGACAGATTGCGGACCCATTTGGTGACTTCTGTTAGAACTTATGATGGTTAGAAAGTACCGAAGGCGCTGGAACCTAAGCGGAAAATAGAAAGGAAGAAAGTTACGGACTTTTCATGAATGTTCTTTCAGACATCACACCCAGCCAGAAAGTAAAATGCCGAGCGGGTCGGAGTGGATCTGCTTTTGGAGATTGAGTGCTAAATAATGAACAGGAGATTTGTACATAAAGTGAGAACTATTAATTTGGTGAGCGAAATGCTATTATATGTGCTGCTTTGTATGTGTTTGTGTTACCGATCTGTACAAGACCGGCATTTTCTATTTGCGCAGTTGTGCTTTTAAGGTCCAAGGTTTGCTACTTGTGTATCGTCCTTGCTAATCGTTATCCTCCATTTATACTATTTTCACTTTGTACACGCCACCAGTGAAAATTTTTCTAACAATATGTTATAAAAGTTTCATTTCTCCGAACAGGAAGTTTGATACTGCTTTAGTTTGAGGGTTTTTGCTCCTGTAGTTGTGTTGTTTTCATTTTGTCAAACTGTTATCTTCTTTATTTACAAGAATTGAGAGCTTTTACATGTTCATAAATCTGTGTTGTTAATTTTCAAAACTTTATTCTATTATTTCTAGTGATTTCTATTTATTTATTTTGGTTGCTTTTCCCTTATCCGTTGATTTTCCTCTTCCATAATTTTTTTGATTAATCTGTCAAAACTGATTGAATGTTTTCGATTTTTCTCAAATCCTGTATCTTCCTGAGCAATTGACTCATTGTTGATCCACGGTTCTCTAATTTCCTTTTATTTTTGTTGTTTATTTCACAGGATCCATCCAGCAACATTAGAACTGGCGGGAGAAACGGAATACCCCCAGTGGTTGAAAAATAGGAATCGGATGGCAAACTACAGCTACATAAACAGGGTCATCTTTTCAACGTTTTCTACATCCATATTTGGTAATAAAATTGAAATTTTAGAAAACAAATTTTAAGTTAAGGCATCGATATCAAAAATTAAAATTAAAATTGAAAAGGCCGAAAGTACTAGAGCAGGAGTTATTATAGATTGTTATAAAATACGCAAGAAATATTTTAAGTAGGAACACAAATCACAAAATGTAAATTACATTCAAATGTCTGTTTGAGGGAACACTATTAGTTTTAAACAATTTTTACGATACAAATAAAACATTTTATGAAACTACTCATCTTTGAAATTGTTACTGAAATTTAATAATGTTTTTAAGTGCTCCTTATAATAATAAGTATCCCATAATGTCATAATATGAGTTAAGAGAAAATACCCATAAAATGCATGTTTACGAGTTTGAAATTTTTAAGGACTTTAAAGTCATTTAAAAGTTACCAGAATAAAAGAGTTATCTTCTAAAAATCACCTTTGTTTATAGTGCACCTAAGACTTTAATTGATACAAGTTTATTAATACCTATGAGGGAGAATAAATTATTCATATTTCTAATAACGGCACCCACATTTACCAATTTTTAAAATATTAAACATCAAATTCTTTTGTTTTTAAAATAAAGTATGCATGAAACACAATTTTAATATATCAAAACTGCAGATTTTGCTAAAAATAGGGAGCAATTTACGTGAACAGAGTTATCCCTGAGCGCATTTTAATCATTTTCCTTTCTAATAAACCAACTCCTTCGTATTTTAATGACCTTCGCCATTATTTTTCTAGCCTTCTTCACCTTCTTTGGAGCAGATTCAGTAAGTTACTCATTGTTGATTTGTTACTGCATAATGAAAATTCGTCTCATTGGCGATGACAACTGGCGTAAAATGGCAGCAATACGTAACTGAAACGAAGCATACCAC
>BMAW01121605.1:0-10003 GCA_019974015.1 Nephila pilipes
TGCAGTCATAATATTTTGTCTTCGATATCAGCTTATTGTTTGCGTTTTACTACAAGTATTCTAGAAATTCAAAGCATTTCCTCTTTTTTACTAATGAAAACATTTATTACTGTAGGAAAAATATAATTTTAAATTTCTTATGTGCATTTAAAGAATTTATTTTTAGGAACACGTAGGTAAACTGATAAATTATTAATATTTCATTTACAAGTAACATAAGGGACAAAGTAATAAGACGGACCTCGTAATTTAAATGACAATCAAGTAACGAGAACGATAGCCGAGCTAGAGCGTCCACTTCTAATTTCCACACCACGACAACGTGAGAATTTTGATTTAATGCGTATCAGCTCTGCTACACATTGGAACACCTAATCGTCACCTTTTTTCGATAAAAACATGTGGACACTACAATGTGGCACTATTTAACAAAGGCCAACATTTATAGCCTTAGGAAACTGACATTTTAGAGCATAATGCGAAACACCTTTTTTTTAATGGTTTTGCTTTTTATTCATCTCATTTATTTGCCACGGTGAATATTTTATCATAATTTTCAGCATATATAGGAAGAATTATAGCAAAGAAAAAAAAATTTAATTTTTGAAAAATGCTTGTTAATAAAATTTAGACTTAATCTTAGGATTCATTCAGTATTATGAATTCTAATGTATCACAATATAATGGATTATGGAACAATAAAAAATGACAATTATACATCAAATCTATCATTCCTTCATGAAAGATATATAAGAAAATTCTTAAGATTTTTCTGGCATGTTCTAAAAGAGAAAAATAATTATAAATTAAGTAATAATGAAGTTTCCAAAAAAGCATAGTCGATTTATGATGATATGTCTATTGTCATACAAATGCTGTGAATACTTATAAGAGCTTTTAAACTTACTTCATTATCTGAAAAAGTCTGAATTTTACATTATAACATCAAGAGACAGGATCAGCAATTTTGCTTTTTATTTTATTTTGTATTACTATTTGTTGTATTTTGTATTTTAAAATATTTTATATCTATTTTAATGAATTTACTGAAAATCAAAATATAAATAAATTTTACTTGAATAATATCAATTAAATTTGGTTTAATTTGTTGTGTACCTTTGTCTACAATGAAATAAGCGTTTCATTTTTTTATGCAATGCTTTATATTATCATCATTGTTTTGTGCTATTTCTCTCAGTGCTCTTAATAATATTGAAGAGGAAATCTAGATGAAAAGCAGCTTAATTTGTTAGGAAATAATTTCTTTTTTAAGAAAATAAAATAAAAAAATTTCTCAAATTTTCTTAAACTGAAATCGTAATTACTACATTGAGTTCTCCAAGAAAATATGTTTCCCTAAGAAAGGGAGACTCTTTGTATTTAGGGACTTTCTAAGCCGCGAACATCCCCATTGACTGCGGACATCAGCAATTATCCTACTTCTTTTGTATGCTTATGTATGGTGCCATCAATCAGCGATAAAAAAAAAAAGGGGGGGGAAGTAAACATCGCCTAAAGCGCCGTCTTTAAGGGCCTTTTCCTCACAAAACCCGCCGTCTTCAAAAGGTTAATAACCTTGGATCCACCACAATTTTCATTTTTTTTGCAGTAATACAACAAAACCATCAGGTTTTGTTCTAAACACACACTGAATATGAAATTCTGAAAAAAAATTAATAATTGTTATGCTCTGTTTTACGAAATGAACTTATAGTAAACATTTTCTAAAATTTTGCTCTTTATAACTCTCATTTATCATTCTCTTTAGATTTTCGCATTCATAAATGATTCCCGAAAACAAAATCTTGATTTAATTCCAAAACTTTATCCCGTTAACTGTCTAAGGTAGCATAAGCTGATTAGTTTTAATTCCCTAAATAGTTTCTTTGGGAAACATTAAATCATTTCGCATTAAAACATTGTTTTACCCAAAACTAGCGTCATTGAAATAATTCTTTAAAGTTGGGCATTGATATAGAATAATATGAAATTTGTAGCTGTCGGAAAATTAATTCAAGTTACTTTGTTTATCTTTTTTAAAGACGAAATATACATTTTAATTTTTGTAACTTTTAATTTGTTTTCATAATTTGATGATACATATTAATTTCTGATTTAAGTTTAATATTCTGCACTTCCCCTCCATAAACTCTTAAAAGTAGTACTAACTAATGAATTATATTTATATGTCTTATCTTTTTTATTTTATAAGCTATCAACAGACAGATTATTTCGGTCGTGAAGTAAATTTTGCCGGTTTACTTTGGTGGCATGAAAGATAATATTTTCTTCCTATGTATTATTCGAGCGAGACGGGCCCGTTTAACACTCCATATCTAGAGTCCATGTCTTTTTTTTGTCTATAGACATTGTTTCATCGCCAAATGTGGCGATTAGATTTGTTAACTTGTCGCCAAGGTAACAAAATTCATTATTATTTCTAAGGTTCATTATTATTTCTAAGCGTATTCTCATCTTCATTGTCAAACAATCTTTCGCATCATAACAGAAGGGAAGAATAGCAGGGAAAATAAGAAAATCCAAATTTCTTGAGTAACAATAGATTGTTTTTTATTTCTCAAGAGGGATGAAAACACTATAATGAAACATTAATTTTTTTCTTCATGAAAAGTTTGTGATTTTAACATTTGCACAACATCAAAATTTTTAAATAAGAAGGGAGGATATAAAAACTTCTGCTTGAGGGAATGGGGCCCATTTTGATTTGGCAAATTTGAAAGTCAACTTGACGCTCATGAAGAAAAAATTCATCATAAGCTTAGATGGTAAAAAAGATAAATAATTATTTAATAAATATTCTAGAAATAGAAATTAAATGAGGAATAATCTATTATAAAAACAGTACTTTCTGCATTGCAATTACAAATAGCATTCCAAAAGAAAATTATATATATTGCGTTGCAGTCAATAAAATTGCGGTTGTATACCATTGGTATTCATACATTGACCCCTAATTACACACCTACATCGATCCGACCCCCAGGGGTTGATATCGACCTCTTTGCCGACTTCTGCTTTAGACCTTGTAGCATTGGATCTTCATTCCAGCTATCCCAGTGATTTTTTGGCACCTTCTGCAAGGAAAAAAGTCTCATGAAACGGAGACTCTAAGGACACTTCTACTTCAACTCCCTACAAATCCATATTACAAAATGGTTGGACTAAAAATCTATCAGCAGAGCGAGAAAATTCCATTTGAAGGTAGTATATTATAAGAAAAAGGCAAGTCAAAAGATCCGAAACAAGAAAGAACCTCTAGAAAAGAAAGATTGTGGAGGACTCGTCTTCTGAGGAGGAAATAGAAGACTAGCTGCCTTCATCTGACGAGAAAGATGATAGTGCAGAATGCATGTATTGCGATCAACTAGTATCTGATATGTTAACTAAAAATCGATGATTATTTTGCTAGCAGGCTGTAAGCATCATGGCGTAAAGTATATGCCCATGATGCCTGCAGTGAGTTCGACCTTCGATGGCGAAGACGAGTTTGTCTGATAGTTATTTTAGAGACTGAATTCGCAAATTCAAATGAATTAACATGATTTCTCTACAAAAATTCTCTTCTGAAAGGCACAAAATATCCCAAGAGGATTCAGTGCCTTAAACTCACACAGCCAACTAACCAGCTTACTATATAAATTCTCAACTATGCTTCTATAAATTTGAAAAATGAGTTAAAAATTAAAATGAATTAAAAGTAAAATGTTATTGGTTAGTTTGTTTGTTTTTTATATAGCTGTCAGATTACATCCGCTCCTTCTTCGAAAATTGTATTTTTTTTTTCTTTTTCATTCTATGTATTAAAATAATCTATACCATCCTTTCTAACAGCTGTACCTATGGTTTTGAAAGCTTTTCAAGCACGTGAAACGACACTTTTGTTGATTCCGAACTCTTCAGCAGCACTGGTCAAACTACGCTACTCCTCTAGCTTTCCCATGATTCTTACACGAGTTAAGTAGTCCAGGAGATTTCTTCTAGCCATATTTCACGAAAGAACTCACTTGTTCATGCAGCGAATGTCTTTAATTGCGCATCCATTCTTCCTTTTATTGTAGGCTGCGTGTCCCGACAGCAAGCGTTTTGCTTGCACTCACGTCACATGTGACGTTTTGCTCTTGGCATTTGCATACACAGGACGTTTCTAATGAATTGTATGTTCATTGTACTGATTGCAATAACCCCTTTTCTGCAATTTCATGGCTATCTACTTAAAATTTGCATTGTGGCTTAAGTTTTGCACACCAGTGTATAATGATGTTGTGTCTACCAAACCTAGTATTTAAAATAATCTATAGCAGAGTCATAATTTGTATCTGAATTTGAAAAATCTTCAATCACATTAGCGGCAGCTCCACCTATGTATGATTTTAAATAATTAAATTTTTCTCCCCTTTTAGAACTAAATTATTATCGCGAATTGTGACATTAACGCATTCCAGAAAGTAATCCATTGACTAACGTCGCCGTAAAATTTAGAAATTTATTTCGGAAGTCTCACTTGCTGGTTTTCCTTCTTTCTCGAAACTTCAATTGTTATAAGATCTGTATTGGTTTTCATAGTTTCCTCTCTGTTTCTTAAATACCTATTTATCCTTGATTTCTATAAAGTTATTTTATCTTTATACGTAACGGTGCTTTCGATTTCGGTTTGCAGTTTTGACTCATCATCAAGTCAATTTTCAATTTCTTCATAGAGCTTGTGGAGCTCTTTTTCTTTCTCTATGATTAAATTTAAGGAATCTTCTAGTACATTTAACTCTCTCGCTCATTTGGACCTCAGATAAGGCTCTAACAATAATTCAAATAAACAGTGGTTCAAATTCATTTTTATCCCAATATTTTCTCTTGAGTGCCTCCTCTTGTCCTCTTAATCCTCAAATTGGTCCTTAAATTGTTTTAATGTACCATAACATGCAACATCAGTCTTGAAAAGTTGAAATCTTTTGCGAAAGAAGTGAATGAAGAAATAACATCTTTTGTTTGTTACTGTGATATACTTCCAAATGAGATAAGTAAAAAAAATTCTCAGTTATAAGACATGTATGTACCATATGATACCATTAAAATTGTTTACTTCTAAAATAAACTTCATATCTATTGGAAAACATAGTGCCTCATGTGAGGCTTAAAGTAACATGCGGTTGTAAAAGACAATTTCATTAAAAAATAAAGCTAATCAAGTTTTAACAAAATTCCTTAGAAAATATTTTTTTATCATCATTTTTAATATAAAACGAATAAATAGGTAGCCAACTTTATTAAAAATTTAATTCAAATTTTTTTTGTTCCAAGTATCTCAAGACAGTAAAAATAAGTTGTATAAAATCATACCAGTATTAGATCACTTTTCCAGAGTTTCTGCTTTACAGATGCGACCCGGAAGAGTATTTGTCAGTAGCTTAAACGATTATTTTGTTCAAAGGAAGGTCAAATGTCAAATAATAACAGGTCAATAGAAAAGTTCCCGGCCTACCATAGTAAAACACATTTTTTTTGGCAAAATTAGTTTTTTTTTTTATTCAACATAATTCCCTTCAAGGGTGATACACTGATTATAGCGACCATCCAACTTTTCGATATCATTTTTGTAGTACGATTTGTCCTTTGCTTCAAAATAGGCCTCAGTTTCGGCAATCACCTCTTCATTCGATGAAAATTTCTTCCCAGTGAGCATTCTTTTGAGATCTGATAACAGGAAATAGTCACTGGGGGGCCAGATCTGGAGGTGGATGAGGAAGCAATTCGAAGCTCAATTCTTGGATTTTTGCCATCGTTTTCACTGACTTGTGACACGGTGCATTGTCTTGGTGAAGCAGTACTTTCTTTTTCTTCAAATGCGGCCGTTTTTCGGCGATTTCGTCCTTCAGACGGTCCAATAACGCTATGTAATAGTCGCTGTTGATGGTCCTTCCTTTTTCAAGGTAGTCAATGAAAATTATTCCTTGCGCATCCCAAAATACAGACGCCATAACCTTGCCAGCCGACTGTTGCGTTTTCCCACGCTTTGGAGCGGGTTCATCGCGTGCAGTCCACTCGGATGACTGTCGATTGGACTTCGGAGTGAAATGATGGAGCCATGATTCATCCATTGTGACATATCGACGAAAAAACTCGGGTTTATTACGCTTGATCATCTTCAAACACTTCTCCGAATCATCAACTCGTCTTTGTTTTTGGTCAAAAGTGAGCTCGCGCGGCACCCACTTTGCACAGAGCTTTCTCATACCCATATATTCGTGAATGATATGATGTACACGTTCAGTTGATATCTTTAGAGTGTCTGCTATTTCATTCAATTTCAATTTACGGTCATTCAAAATCATTTTATGGATTTTTTTAATGTTTTCGTCGGTAACAACCTCTTTTGGGCGTCCACCGTCTTCGGTGCTCATTTCACCACGTCTAAACTTAGCATACCAATCCTTGATGGTTGATTTTCCTGGGGCAGTGTCCGGAAACTCGGCATCAAGCCAAGTTTTTGCTTCAACTGTATTTTTTCCCTTCAAAAAGCAATATTTTATGAACACGTGAAATTCCTTTTTATCCATTTTTTTCACAATAACAAAAGTTGCTTCACTCAAAATGCTATAATTCCCAAACTAATTATCCGACAGCTGTCAAATTTATACACGCATCTTTTGAGGGTTAGGGCTAACTAAAAAAACACATGGATTTAATTCTAGTAGCGCCATCCATGTGTCAGGCCGGGTACTTTTCAATTGACCTGTTACATAAGAGGTAAACCCCATCCATGGGAAATGAAATCTTGGTTGTTAGCTGGAATTTCTCGCTATGTTTATGCTTTTGAAATTTTTCAAGGTGCAAATGCTGAATCTCAGGAATTTGGTAAAGAATTTGGAGTAGTTGGAGATGTTGTATTTAGGCTTTGTAAATTAAAATGCATAAAAATCACAAAGTATTTTTTGACAATTTATTCACAACAATTTCTGTTTTAATGAAACTTGTTGAATGGAAAATGTTTTCAACTGGAACAATGCTTACAAATATGTTAAAGAAGCTATAAATAAATTGAAACCTACTAATGAAATGAAGCATGAGGCACATTTTCCATTACCATAAATAAGGAAAACATAATAATAACAAGATAGTTCAACAACTTAGCTGTTCATGTAGTCTCAACATTTCTTGGAGCAGGTCCTGCAGGATCGGTGAAACATTGGAGCATTCAAGAAAAACTTATTATCGAAATTCCAAGACCTGCTTCTATAGAAATATATATAAAAATAAGGGTAGAGTAGATCTCATGGACTCATTATTAGATCTGTACAAGCTACGAGATACTGGTATATGCTACGAGATAAACGATGGTTCTTCTGAATTTTTCACGATATGCTTAGAGTTTGCGTCATAAATTGTTGGATCTTATGGAAGTTAGTTAGATGAAAATAAGAGAAAAAAGAGGCAGAACAAGTACATTGGGAGATTCACCAACAAAGAAGCGCTTAAAAGTGCAAGATGCTGGTGAATTGAGAAGAGTTAATAAGCATTATCCGGCTAAAACTGAGGGGCGGGGGAATGCTGCCAAGTGTCTTTTATCCAGATGTCCCAGGAAAATAGATACATATGGTCTTCAAGTAAGGAAGCACTATGTTCTGAGTGTTTCCAGGCTTTTCAATCAAGATAATTTTTCTAATATATCTGTAATTTCATTGTATTTAGTAATAATTGCTAAAATATCCCTTAGAATATTAAAATAAATATAAAAAATAGCTTAATTGTTGGTTTCCTTTCATTTTTCAGATTAGGTATGTTTGCAATCTTTTAAATTTACAAGCCTTAAATTAGGCTTCTCAAATTTCCCATAATGGGATCAAGCTAAACAAATAATTTTTTTCTACATAATTTAAAACAAGTTATATGTATATTAATTCATAAAATGATCAAAAGTTGTATTTTTCGCGTGCTTGAAAAGCCTTCCAAACCATAGATACAGCTGTTAGAAAGGATGGTGGGGTCTCCCTAAGAAAATAAATGCAGTGGATAAACGATAACTCGTCCGGCAGACAAAAAAAGCCCGATACCAGTCAGCAAGAGATATTGCTCAGCAACTGTGTACAGCAACAGGGTGACAAGTGTCGTGGTTTACTAAGGCCAGACGCCTTTATAAAAGTGGCCTATTCTTCCACCGTCTTGAACGCTCTATCCCTTTGAAAGTTGGTCATCGGTGGCACCATTTGGAGTGGTGTAAGGAGCACAAAAACTGGACATCTCATCAATGTTGTCGTGTTCTCTTTACGGATGAGAGTCATTTCAGTACCACAAGCGATTCTCAATGCCAGTTGATTTGGAGAGAGGTCGAGACACGGTTTCATCCCAGTAACATCACGGAAAGAGCTGTTACGGTGGTCCTGGAGTTATCACCTGGAGAGGCATTATGTTGAACTCCATGTTTTCGACTGATGTGCTATAACCGGAGATGGCTATTGTAAGGAAGTGATCCTTCCCCACGTGCGTCTGTTCCGAGGTGCTATTGGACGAGACTTCGTTTTGATGGAGGATAATGCACGGCCACACCGGACTGATGATGCTCAACAGCTGCTGGAAAGTAAAGATATACCGCGAATGTATTGTCCAGCTTTCTCCCCTGATTTAAATCCCGTAGAACATGTGGGGAATGCTTTGGAGAGACGCCTTATGGCACGATTACATCCTCCGGGGAACACCTAACAACTGAAACAGATTCGGATTGAGAATTGAGCACTCAAACCTCAAGAATTGTTGGACAATCTAGTGCTGAGCATGGAGAGTGGCGCAAAGTAACCATTGTAGTAAGAGGAAGGCATATCCTACTCTAAGGAACATCTGCTTGTTGTTCTTCCTCTTTGAAAGACAGTCATGTATAACAATACTATGAGTTCAATAAAGCCTTTTTTGTTTGATTCCGTACTATATCCATTGTATTAATTTTTGATCATTTATGCTTTCGTCATTGTTTAAGTACAAAATGCTGTTTCTCATTTCTGAATTTGATGTCTCTCAGATGATTTTTCTTGGAGTCATGGCAAAAGAAAACACTTGTTACTTAAGTTTTGCATACCAGTGTAAACACGCATATGTAGAAACTTCTTAATCGTTTCCCCTTTTCACGATCTAATTAGATTAAAAGTGATCTAATTAGATCACTTTAGATTAAGAAAGCTGTTTGATACCATTGATTTACAAATTCTTAACTTATCTTTAAATGTGAAACCAGAATTGTATAATACTATATTAATCCCCGTGTTATTCAAAATAATTTTTTTGGAATATAGTAGCAGTAACTATGGCCAATCATGTTTGATGTTAATAAATTTTGCATTTCAGAAATGAAATTCAATCTCGTGAAAGAGCTAATATGTTTAATTACAGCGATAGATCTTCAACTTGATCAAAATGTAATTACAGTCATCCTAAACCTTCCGGAAGGAACCTTTCGCTACCGGAGGAAAAAGTTCTTACCGCGGAGTGTCCTCTTGAGCGATTTAGATACTAAGCCTAATTCTTGAAAAATTCCTCTAAAATCGGCTGAAATATTTTGATATTTATATATTATTTAAAATGCATTATAAACTTAATATATACAAAGAAGAAAAAGATGTAATCGAAAATTAGTATTTTATACATAAAATTACATAAAATCATACTTTAAGAAAATACAAAATATATTTACATATGTTGCATAAATTTCATGGTGTAATGACGTACCAATATATAGAATATATGGTATAAAGATAAATCTTATTTTGCGTTGTGGTATATTTATAAAAATTCTGTACATAGTCCAAAGTCACATGTCTTGCACATATTTAGCGCTTCACATATAAGTTTTGAAAATCATCTTAGTCCTTTTTATATTATACCACGCATAAAATAATTTATCTTCTCACCTATATATTCTATATTGATACGTCATCCCACCATGTATGACACTAATATATTGTATTTCATATATTTATGTATAAATATTCAGTACGACAGA